>CAMXCT020001559.1:0-37500 GCA_947184155.2 Cladocopium goreaui
AGGACCAGATTCTCCATTCCCAGCGCTCCAGCAATCATGGAATTCCCCCTCTTGATTTGATGACGTTGCCATAAGCATTCTAGGCAACGGATCCTCCACTCAAGCCTCTAAATATACAGTGTATTTCCCTTAGATTTTGCCCGATTTTCCCATCATTTTCCAACAGTTTCCCATGAAGACTTCCACCTGTCATGGTGGGTTTCCCTCCTCAACCGACCACCAACCCGCCACCTGGTTCTGCTGCATCTCCTCGGCGATGCTCAAAGGACTTTGCCAATGACTCGCCTTCCTCGTGGAGGGTTTCTGACCAACAAAACCATGGGGAAACCGTGGCTTTCACCAGGCAAAATGGGGGATTTTATGGGGATAAAATGGGATGCGGGATGTTTTGCAACTAGTCAACTTTCCTAACAAAATGGGGATGTAATGGCTAAGCCGGGGGCTAACAAGTAGCCAATCAACAAAACACGGTTTAGGTATACAAAAAGGGGTGGTTGGTTCAAGAGGAGCTAGGGATGACACCAACAACACTGGGTACATAATAAGAGCAGGGAGGTTTATCATGATAAAATATAATAAAATGGGGGTTCAACCAACATACCTCCAGCTATTTAATGTGACTAGATTCCTAGATTCCTTGATCTTGGGGCTTAACCAACTCAAACAAAGGGGGCTAAACTAAGCCGACAGCGGCCAATTAATCAATTAATCTTCATAGGATTTTATGGTTTTAAGAAACAAGGGCCTAAGGATGAGGGACAATTTACAACCAACGATAATTTACAAGATCCCTGCAAGGCGGTGCCACCAGTTATAAGTTTGGGTCTATCATAGTATCTACAATTTACCTACCGCACACCTAATTTATTGGAGTTATAAACCAGGTGAACTAACTATGGGGCACCACCTTCTGCTTCAGACCATAGTTGAAAGAACACCCTCAAACACTCATTGTCAACCTCCAGCTACCAGATGTACGTTTGGTTTGAAGAGGAAAGACCATCAACAGATTCTGGGATACACTTGACAATCTGGATAACAGGTGATTTAAGCAACAAAATAACGGAGTATGAAGCAATACTAGTATTAACTGATGATGATAATCTAAAGCATCCAGTTTGAGCCAACCAATGGAGCTTGAACCAACTCCCGTTAGGTCTTTATGGTGTAAGGGGATATCCAACGGCACATGTGAGAACAATCTTGAACCATCGGGGGTAGCACCATGAGCATCGCTTCAAAACATGTTCCAAAGCAGCAAAGTGTCTCAAAGCCCGACATCAAGACATTGTAGTGAAAAGCATTGACCTGAGTTTCGCAGGGTCACAGGATCATCCATGATCATCGGCATCAAAGTAGCTACTGATAAAGTTTTTGCAGCTCATTTTTCTTGAAGTTCAACCTCTAAGTTGATGGATGAGTCTGGAACTTTGGAAACCCCTTTCAGTGCGTTTGTAGCAGCTTGAGAACAGCTCTCTAACTCCATATTTTGCAAGGCTTTCTCATGGTTTTTCATTATCTCATCATTTATCTTCAGCTCAATCATATATCAACCAATCTATGAACTTCCCCGTTTGTTTTTGTCTGCCGGTGGTTGCGCCAGTGATAATAAAAACACCCAAACTTTGGACGACCTGCAAGTGGTTGGACTGCAGCTCTGTAAATGCCTGGCGTTGGTGAACACAAAGCGGGCGGGCCATCAAGAGTTGCTGGGGGATAATCACGAAAAACTTTCAGGGCCAGAAGTGTTGCTCAGCCCTTAGCATTTCATGGTGGTTATGCATGGTTATGCCGGATGTTGGTTGCTGAAAGGTCGTTTTTTTGTGGCAAAAATTGATGGCAACGCCCAATATGCTATATGAATTCAGGTAAATCCTGGTAAATCCGATTTTTGTAGAAGTTATATCTGGTTCTCTCTCCATATTTTTGAGTGATTCCGAATCAGCAAATCTGTTGCTTCTGTGGTTCAACCCCCGCGGTGAGATGCACTGATTCCATGGTTTATCCACGTAAAAACCTCCATTTTCATGGCAAAAAACACCCGGCCATTTCCACAAAATCTTAGCTTCAGATGGTAAACATCATCCATTTATGATGATTTATGGGCTGGTTTTTGATGGTTTAACCAGCTTTGAACCTTCATTTTTCACCGCTTCGTATGGCAAAACCACCGGCCCGGTGGCATTTTTTGACTGCCGCCTGCTCCAGGCGTCCGACATCGAGACGTTTTAGGAGCTTCGTGGCCGCTCGACTCGACCTAGCCAGGTGATCAGTGATACCATCTGGTTATGACTAACATAGCCATGGAAAATCCCTTATAAATGGAGGTTTTAATGGGATTTACCCATACAAAATGGTGGATCTTTCCATAGTTTTTTGCCATTTATAGTGAGTTTTCCCATTAAAAATGGTGGATCTTTCCATAGTTTGTTGTTAACGTTTACCAGAGGGTATACCCATAGTTGTGATTTCCATCTGGTTATGACTAACAGTTCGCCATGGAAAATCCCAACCATAAATGGAGGTTTCTAGCTGGGAAAACTCATCTATTTCTATGGGCCATCTATACCATGGCGAACTGTTAAATAACCAGAGGGTATATCAAAAGGTAGATGCTGGTTTCATTACCAACGTACCTTTACATATATTTACATGTGTTTACTGCGCTTTTTGATGTGTTCTATGGTCGATTTTTGACAGTGATATGGCAGATGCTGCTGTGCAAATTGATTATAATGTACAGTCTATATAGTATTGTGGTGGGCACAGGGGTTCTGATCATGCCATCCGCACAAAACATATTGAAGTTCACACGTCAGTCCAATTCCATCTGACATTGAACATGAACTACCCTCTGGCAAACCAACATAACTATGGAACATCGCTATTTTTCATGGGAAAATCCGCTATAAATGATGATTTTCCATAGTTATGTTAGTTTACCAGAGGGTAGAATTGCTGATGGAACGTACCATATCCCGTGGCAATAACATTGTTCCCTGAACCAAACCCCTGAATCAACCAACTTTCAACCAACTTGGATTCGCTCAAACTTACCTGAAAAAAAACACTCGACTCGTCCCAGTGGATTCTTCAATTCTAGTGGGAACAGAGCCTAGTGGGGAAATCTCAAATCGCTCAGCAAATCCGAGCCAATGATGGAATATAGGAATACCAGAATATCCATCATCACATACCCCATGGAAAATCCATGAAATGTCCCAATATTTTGCAAACAAGACCACTCAACGAATACCAAGGCACACCGCATCTTCCATGGCCACCGCGGTGCGAACAGCTACCCGTAGCCCGTGGATACCGAGTGGGGTCACCCTGGTTGACTGAATCCGAAGTTAGTGGAATCATTGGAAGGGAGTTGGTTTTCCCCATTGATCCCACTAGCCATTCTGCAGCAGTGCTGACGTACGCGGCATCAAAACTTCAAGCACTTGGTTCAGTTCCACGCGACCTTTCTTATGTGCAACATCTTGAACATGAAACCAAGGGAAGCCCAATTCTCATTTTTGTCTCTTAACTACTTAGTTAATTTTAGATTGTTTTGTTAAATGAATTCCAGCGTTTTTTTTTCCGACGCCAACGCGACGAAACTCTGTCCGTGTCGCTTTGTGGCGGAGAGGCAACTTTGACCCCTCACACCGAATCAATGATTTGCCTGGGCCGATATTGGAACCTAACCGTCAAAATCTGGGTCTGGAAATGGGGGTACCAGTACCACACATGGCATCACAATGGAAAGTTTACATAGTTGAAATCTATTTGAATTTTAAGGTATACGTTATTTCCGGGACACGTATTTTACACTGATTTAACCCACATTTGCCGCTGAAACTCTAGATACACATTTGTCTGTTGAGGATATCATCCAAATGGCACATTAAGCAAATCCTTAATGCCACCAAACAGTTTTATGATTGGTTATATACTAGTTATATACTTATTTATGCATATATATATATACACGTGTGTATCAAATAAATAAAGAAATAAAAATAAATAAACAAATAAATAATATATATATATACATACATACATGTATAGATACATGTCCATACATGTATAGACACATCTCGATTTCACAGTGGTGACACGACCATTTCGAAACCACCGGAACCGTTTTGACAGATTTGGCGCCCCAACTCGTCGGTAGCCTGCCGTCATGGCGTAAGCGGCTTGGTAACCACCAAAAAACAACCATGGGAAAGATAGTTGTATGGTAACCGACAGAATTATGGAAAAAAAACGTTCAACTTAGACAGGCGGCGCCTGCGTCCGATTTTTCCATAATTGGATTTTTCCCCATAAGGGTTCAAAATATCCCGGAAGTGATCCGAACCTTTTTTTTTCCATAATTCTTGGAGGTGGCCATTATTTCCATAATTGATTTTTCCTGTAAAATCAGGGGGCTAGGGCAGATTGACCGGTTTTTCCATAATTATTTTTTCCATAATTAATGTTTGGGGCTCCACCTGTTGGACATGTCATGGATCCACAATTCAAACCCGTTTTTTTGGGGGGTTATGGAAATATGTATGCAAATGCAAGTCTTAGTATCAACCCAATTGGTGGCTTGGCAAAAGGAAACATCCAGATATTATGTATATCAATGGCAGGCTTTAGGGGCATATACCAGATCTTTAGACACATATTTTCTATAATTCAATATTCCCCCTTAAAATGCATTCAAATTGCGAACATCACATGATATTATGTAAATCAATGGAAGACTTAGGAGCATATACCAGATCTTTAGACACATATTTTCGATAATTCAATATTCCCCCTTAAAATGCATTCAAATTGCGAATCGATGGACATACAGTCACCGACAGAATTATGGAAAAAATAATTATGGAAACAATAATTATGGAAAAAAAAGGTTCGTAACTTTTCTATCATAGACAGGCGGCGCCTGTAAATTGACACGTTTTTTTTCTCCATAATTCTGTCGGGTGCTGTAATCCCATTTTTTTCATGATATGTGCATACCATTGTACTTATAACATGTAATTCTCTAAAATAGTGACTTGCCACTTCTGTCAGAATGGGAAGCATGCCACTCCGAATCCATCACGGGATATGATAGACCCATACTGATGCCCATTGATCCAAACCTCCAAATCTATATTGCTCAAAATCGCCCATATTACATCCCCATGATATAATTGAAAACCAAACTATGTAGTCAAAATGGAGGCATGATATAACCATAATGGGGGGGATATGTGGGAATAGGGGTATGATATGGTATGATAGAACGAGAATGGGGAACTAACATTGCCATAGCAATGTGTGTAAGGGTGTTTTAATGGAATGTAGAAGCACCTCCAGATCCGTACAGTCTGCCCCCTGACGTTTGAGTAGTGAAGTATTTCAGAATATCAGGGTATTTCCGTAAATTTTGGGGGTGAGCCATTTATCATTCATTTTAATGGGCTTTTCCGTTATACACCATCCGGCTATTGGGGTATCCCCATTGATGGAAACCCCCACATGTGAGAATTGGAAATCGCTTCATCGCCTCGACAAGAGGTGACCATTTTTCACCTTTTCTTTCAGGGTGACCCTCCATGGAAAATGATCCAAGTTCATAGATGATTTACATATTAAAATATATTAAAATCATGATTTCATCATGATTACCGGGTATCCCATGTCCGATAAACATCTCCCATATATCTCCATCAAGGTCAGCTTTCGGCCTCAGCTGGGGAAGTGTCCTGCGCCGTACCTTCGCCCATCGGATTCAGAAAGTTTGCTGTATGTTTTCTCTTGTGCCTTGCTGGCTGTATACGATGCCACTTGATCTTGGTTGCGTATATATATATATATGTATGTATGTCTGTCTGTATGTATGTATGTATGTATGTATGTTTGTATGTTTGTATGTATGTATGTATGTACGTACGTAGGTATGTATGTATGTATGTATGTCTGTATGTATGTATGTATGTTTGTATGTTTGTATGTTTGTATGTATGTATGTATGTACGTACGTAGGTATGTATGTATGTCTGTCTGTATGTATGTATGTATGTTTGTATGTATGTATGTACGCATGTACGGATACAAAATATTTTTCCATTCTGTATAAATACAACATAGAACAAACCAGATCGTAAACTTCACAGATGTCAGGTACCTTTTTACCTCGCCGAAGGCCGATGAAGGCAGCTCGACTATACTCTGCCCATCCGCCATGGAGGTCTGGCTGAGAATCTGAGCGTCTTGGTGCCATGCTACAGGTCGGGCAAAAACATATGTGCCTCCGTCTAAGGCCGACGGCGAAGGGGCTCACACAGGTAGTGATGCTGATGTCGTGCTGATATATGTTGATCTCTTTCACGGGGGATGTAGCGATCTTCTATTTGTGACTGATCTTGAAAAGTGACATCTATGTGAGTCATGAATCGATCGCCTAAATCATCCTGTCATCATCCGATGCGACCCCCTCCTCGAACCAGAAACGGAACGGGGCCCAGCTCAGGTGGCTGCAAGCCCAGTTCCACAAATTTCAGCACCTGACATTATCTGGCTGCAGATCATGCTCTGACCCACTTCTTGCTTCCTCGAAAAAACAGCAAACTAAAACCGCCCAGAAACTTTCCAACCCGATTTCACCATTGCCAATTCTTGGGTTATTGAACTCATCCACAGCCAGGGAAAGAACATCCAGATCCATCGCTAGCAGCTCACGCGATGTAGCGCAGACATGTGTAGCCTGTGGCCGTTTTGGAGGCCTGGATGCCTTCCTCGCGAAGCCAAATCTCACAGCGGCCGTACTTGTGGTACTCGATGCCTTTACCTTGGAGCAAGGGTCGATAGGAGGAACAAGTGGAATTGAATGATTTCAAATGTTGGCAAATATTGTGAAATTGGAGGGGCCCAGCTGGTATGCGGTTAAGAACCACGCTGCATCCCAGTTATGGATAAAACCAACTTTCTACAACGGTTTTAATGCGATTTTTTTTGGCTATCCCATGCTGTCTTTTCTTTTCATCTTTGGTTGCCAAAGTCTTGAGCTCGTTGCGAGGCGAGATTGCTGGAGGCTACAATTTCATTTCGAAGACCATCCCACGATTAAAGCTGTAATTCACTAGATATAGCCCAGCTCATGAGGCTGTTCATCATGCACTTTGCATTGGTTCTGCTACGTTTTTTTTTGCTGGCCTAAGCGCATTTTCGCTGCAAAGAGGACCACGCTAGCTGTAAGTTGGATAGTTGGTTCAGTATCACTCATCCAATTGCAAATAGATCAAATGAACCATAAGCCCCAGCTATATTATAGTATCCCCCAAAAAGATAGATCCGTAAAATGTTACTGAAATAGTGACACATTACCCTTCAGTCTTTTTTAAGAGATACTGTATCGTGATCTGTATATATCAACCCGAATAAAGATTCATTGCGGATAAATATGTCTAAAGTTTGATGTCTCGCTGCGCAAGTTGGAGATGCGTGGCATCACTTTAGGGCTCAGGGGATCATCCCAGCAGTTAAGCACCCTTGTTAGTACCCTCTGGTAAACATACAAAAAGCGACATAGAAAATAGCCCAGTTGAAATAGTTGATTTACCCATTAAAATTGGTGAATATTTCCATAGTTATGTAAACGTTTACCAGGGGGTAACTTATATAACAACACCTGGAGATATCCAAAAAAAGATCAACAAACTTGTATATCACCAACAATATGATACTTGGGGGATTTAACATGATTCAACCATCAGCAATGGTGCTGTGCTTTAATGGGAATAATCCAATCCCCCAATCATATTGAAGGCCCCATTGAAACCAACGCCCCATAAACCGCTCGGATGATCCCATCGCCGCCATGCGGCAACCGTCGGTACTCGCGCAGAGGCCCTTGCAGCCGTCCAAGGGGTCGGCCTTTCACGTCGGGAAGCGGAGCAGGTGTCACCATGGGAAGGTCAAATTCCATGGATCTCATTGGATATCATAGATATAGATCAGCATGATATGGGTGTATTTCATGGAGATTTCTAGATCACCAACAAGGTGATTTATGGTTATGTGATTTGGGTAACCATACCTGAGCATGTTAGGACACCGCCAATGATACCTGGACTTTGGTCGACTTTTGGAGGTTGAATCAGTTGAATCCCCATCGCTTCTGTTGGGGAAACCAGCGACTGGGAAGATGAAAAACCACAGTTTTGTAAAAGTGAAGAAACATCATTAATGTCCGGTTTGCAGAAGAATAACAAGTTGAAATGATCAACAATTTTGACTTACTCTTCTTTTAGATTATTCTTGAAATATTGGGTTACTCAAACAAATGTCTTCGGAAATATTCCACAAACATCTTGAGATTCAACAATTTTGGGTCAACCAACAAGCCTCAAATTTCTGGATTTTATCATCTAACCCCTAATGCTCCCTCCATTCCAGTTCATGGTCAACGAATGACTTGCATGTCCGCCATGGCAAGCATTACATAGATACCCTGCAAACTAGTTCACTTTCTCAAAAAGATGATATTCATTCACCAATTGGTTCGACTTCAAACAGATTTTTTGCTGGTTGAACACCGTTCTCGCCTAGCTGTATCTAAAAAGTGACCCTTTACACTTTTGTAAATAAGGCTGACAATGGAAAACCCATCAGTAGTTGATGGCACTATATCAGACATCTAGATTTCTCATTGCAATATCTTTTTCAAAAAGGGATCCGAAGGGCAACGTGGGATTTGCCAACTGATTTATACCCAATCACGTTGGCTGCCACTTTTCAATGATTGTTTTATGCTCTTTCCATCCCATTTTGTTGTTGAAGTTCATGACATGCTTTTTGGGGTAAACCTCAGTTCTGCATTAGTTGTATGAACCAATTAGATCCAATTAAGACATCTTTCACCAATGAACATCTTTACCAGATAGTTGGTAATATTGCACGAACCTGAAAAAGGTCATTTTGGGATACTTATCCCTACTCCAAGTAACCATGATTCCAGTGCCATCGCAGTAGGTTCGTTATAACTTGTCCAGATATGTTGGTTAAACTTCGATGAACAGATGTAAATTTGTAAGCAACTCATACAAAACAGATTGGTCAGTTGGTTGGTTGTTAAGTGCGCAATAGAACACAATGTTTCTTTTATGACCAATAAAATGGTTATTAGGTCAAACACCCTGAAAATACCCATATCATCCCCTATCTTATTCCATTATGCTGGTTGGTCAGTAACAATCCATATGGGTTGAAGGATCTGCAATAAACCAGTTGAGGTAACTCCGGACACTGTATTAAGCCACCAACCATCATTTATCAGTTACATCCCCCAATCTTTGACAGTCAAAACCCGATACGACCCTTTGAATGGCTCAGTTTCATCTTTTATTCATTATATCAATTGGGTTAAAATAAGATAAACGCACATGGACATGGAGGTTTCCTAAAGGGGGTACCTTCCCAAGATATAACTATTAGGATCAATGGGGAAACCCTATGGTTTGGGGTGCCCCTGTTTCAGGAACCTCCGCATTAAAAACACCATTGATAATGGATGCCTGTAACGAGCTACAAAAAACAATGGGATAATTCCACATCCAAAAACCATGGACCTCATACTGATGGGAGAAACAATGATAAACACCATGGTTCCGTTGGCTCCGTTTCCACCAAGACACGCTTTGCACGTCAAAGTACTGCGCGAAGTTGTCGTTCTCATGCGCTCCGCGGCACACGCGGTCTACACCGCCGTCCACCGGTTCAAAGGTACCGGAGAAGCCCGGGCTCTGGGAACCTCGGCATGAAACGCAGCTGGGGGAACGATTCGGGGAAAATGATGGAACATGTCTGATGTGGGGAAGGTATAGCTTTGCATCTTTAAAATACCAGGGTTGATCTTAACCTCCCCTCATGAAAATGCGACATTTGAGCGGAGGCATTGAGATGTGCTTGCATCAAGCTTAATCCGCCAAAATTGTCGGATTATATTCCCATTTACATAAAGGGTTTGTCCAAAAAGAGGATATCTCTGGATATCTCATCATCCACTCACCAGGAAAAATGTGCAAATATTGGAGCATCCCCGTTTCACAAGCAAATTCCTCTGTTTGTTGAACTCCTTTTTTGTTGGTGAACACCCATCTTCTGCGGTTAAACCCCCCAAATTTGATGGTGCAATTCCCATGTTTTTGGAGTTTTTTTTTAGCATCCTCAAAATCAATAATGGGGGGGCTATCTATTAAACCGATTTAGATTGTTTGAACATGTTTGAACTATTAATTGGGAACTATAATTGTTATATCCAAAATTCCTAGTTCATAATTCAGAAATGGTTGGAACTCACATCCTTTCTCGAGGTGAAGCCACCATAGCGCAGGCACCAGTAGTTCTCCAGCGGGATGGACGCCTCGCGAAACGGCGAAACGGCTGGGTGAATCGTCTGTGAGATCCAAAAAACGATCCAACTCCAAGATATTGGAACCATCTCTGTCTTTGTATCCATATGTATCCATATGTATCCATATGTATCCATATTTCTAATATCAAAAATTATATCAGCAAGCATCTTTTTTCGGGGAATCCATCCAACAGAAAACAGTATGACCTACACATCTCAACATTGGAGATATCAGCAACCTGGGGTGGTTCCCCCACCTGAATCCCTCCAGATCGAGTCCAAACTTCACAGCGTCCTCCCACCTGCGCAGGTTGGATATATGGGTAACGGGATGTCCAGGGATATGCTGGGTACACATCTCTTTGTAGTGGTGGATATATTCATATATTATACTATTATACATATAAAATAGTGGGTGTTTATATGGTGGACTCTATGGTATTGTATGTTGATCTTGATGTGTGGACATGTGTATATATTCAATGGCAGAAGTCGGGCAAACACTGAGCGGTTGGTGGTTTGAAACCAAGACGAAGATTGATCTTTAGGAAATCATGACCCCTTATTAAGGATGTACATATCAGAAATTTGCAATATGATCTTGGTTCTACCAACCTTTCATGGTTGGTGGTTGAGCCACCCCCCCAATCTGGAAGTCAAGTGGGACCCTCTTTAAGACCAACCAGCACCAGGGAACGGTACTGAGCTGGGCACGTTGTATTCAATGCCAACGCAAGTGTCCGTTGCGACGCAGTGGTCTTTGCACGCGTCCATTGTTGCCACTCCTTTGTGCATGGGGCGATTGCAAACCTCTTAACTCCCCATCCTCAAAGATCTGGGCCTATGATTCAATGCAGACAGCTCCTCTTGGGTAAGGGGGCCATCAAAGAGAAGCAAAAAATACAATGTCAGTGGACCTGGATTGGTTTGGGTGGAAAAATACAGAAGACGCTGTTGGGTGTCTCTTTCCACCCCAAGTATAGGATTTTCAGCAGGTAAATGTTCCCTTTCAGCAAGTCTTCAGGCCAAAAACAACACGCAGTTGATCAGCATAGCTTTCTGGATCCTTAAAGCAGCAACCGCTGATTGGCTTAAACACTTTGGGCCGAGATCATTGTATGATTTTGCTTTTGTAAAGGAAAAAAGGAATCAATAAGAAACAATGTATTATGATGTATTATCTATTATAATCAACAAAAAGCCATAGGCTCTTCCCAAGGTTTCCACCAGATTTCGTCCCTAGGCTCCACTGAAGATGGTGTAGTAGCTGGCGCTGTTGTCGTTGGAATGCGCCCTGCGGCATGCACGGCCTTGACCTGAAGAGTTGCCGAGGGGGATGGGAACAACATGGGAATGACATGGGAATTTTATGAATGGCTAAATGTGAAAAACAAGAGGGTAGAACTTCTTGTGAATTATATCAATTATGTAACTACACCAACAAAATCGATAGATATCAGTGTTTGAAACCCAAAACAATGGCTTCATCTTCGATGCTTTTGTTGAATGAAGCCACAACATTGGCTTACTAATATCCAATAATAATGGGTGGTAATCAGCACTCGGTGATTGGGTCAATTGGAAGAATTTGAGTTTGGAAGATTACGAACTGATAGACAACCAACTCATGGGTTTCGGGCGTCCGGTTTTGGATCGGCGGCCCAGAATTGTGTTGCGGTGGCGCCCACTGCCCCAGTGTTGCCTCCATCAACTGGCTCGAAATCAGCCAAACTTGAAGATGTCGTAGAAGTCGTTGATGTGGTAGTAGTTGTTGTGGTGGTTGTAGTGGTGGTGGTGGTGGTAGTTGTGGTGGTTGTGGTGGTAGTGGTGGTTGTGGTGGTGGTGGTGGTTGTGGTGGTTGTGGTGGTGGTGGTGGTGGTAGTTGTGGTGGTTGTGGTGGTTGTGGTGGTTGTGGTTGTTGTAGTTGTGGTCGTTGTAGTCGTTGTAGTTGTTGTAGTTGTGGTGGTGGCGGTCGTTGTTTCCGTGGGTGTGGAAGACAGGACCGTACAACTCCAGGGGGTCTGGTATTCCGGTGCATCGTTGGGATTGATACCTGAGGGCACCATCGTGTAGTGGTTGAAAATTGGGATGGGCCGAAACCATCAGCCAAAAACATATGGTGTTTTTTTTCCTAAAATTACTCCGTGAATCCGATTTGCCATCATGAAAGAAATGGGCTTGTCCGAAAATGGGACCTACCCCCGAAAAACCAATGGAAAAACCAATGGATTAATGCAGAAGATTGTTGTTAACCAATGGATTTGGGGTACCCTCTGGTAATTTAACATAGCTATTGAAAATGACCATAGAAATAGTGAGTTTTCCCATTGAAAATGGTGATTTTCAATAGCTATGTTAAATTACCAGAGGGTACACTGTTTTTCAGCAAACCTAAATCAGAAAAAACCGTTGCTCCGCTGAGGAACCTTCATCTCGAGGTTTGTTTCAGCTGGGCCTACAATTTTGTTCGACCCAGACCTCTAGCCTTATGATATTGAAGTGTACCATTAAACAAAAGGAACATGATAGGATCATTATGACAGTGGAATGCAATTCACAATGGGGTATAGACGGTATAGATATATATCCCTTAGACATCACACCATGTATGGCACTGTGGCCCATCGCAACATACCGCAACATACCGGAACGCAACAGCGCAACGGCCTGGTGTGCAATCACCGGTTGGGCGGCACTGAGCATAGTACTGGTTCTTCTCGTAGCAGGTGTCATCCGAATTGGAACCTTGGAAAGGGGCGCCCTCGATGTTTCAACTTTTATCCCTAAGAGTAGCCCTGCCCCCAGTTCGCCCCAAAAGAACCCAGCATCCTTGCAACAGTGAACCACTAGTACACACCGGAGATAGATTCCCAAGGCTGTCTGCATCCTTCGCATCTCTAAAAATTCCCATGGTCCCCGGGTCAACACAAACTACTTGGGTGTATGTGAAAATTGGGTATACTGTATACTCCCCAAATAGTAAATTTAACAAGAAACATGATGCTAATTCATTGGATTTGGGGATGTGGGATAATGTTGGAAAACCATCCTCAATTTTACCATAAATAGCTGGTATAAACCATCAACATATGGGTGGTTTATTTCTTGCTTTACTAAGGTCCTGCCACATCGGACCAGTGACAGCACAAACTCTGCCGACAGTTTTTCCACCGTTGTGTGGCACAGGCAGTTGCCGTCGTGCTCGTCGGGACAGTGGTCGTCGTGGCCGCAGTTGTAGTTGTCGTAGTGGTTGTAGTCGTTGTTGTTGCAGTAGTTGTAGTGGTTGTAGTTGTAGTGGTTGCAGTTGTAGTGGTAGTAGTTGTAGTGGTTGTAGTGGTGATTGCAGTTGTAGTACCCATCGTTGTTGTTGTGGTGGTGGCCATGGTAGTGGTTTGCGTCGAGAGCACAGTGCAGCTCCATGGCGTTTGGTATTCTGGTGGCTCGTTCTCGTTGATGCCTGGCGCGTGGGCACCGTGGGGAAGTGAAGGCGGGCTTTAGCATAGAAAAGGCAACCCCTAAAATGATGATGTATACCCTCTGGTAATCAAACGTGACAATTGGGAAAAGCAACGATAAATGGTGGATTTGCCATTGCCATGTTTGATTACTGGGTAGTGGCTATGAAGTCATAAGATGTCAACAAACAGATGGTGAAGAGGTTGAACAATGTTTGAATGTTGAAAATAAGCTACCAAACATTTTGAGCTTGGAAGAGGGATAAGACCCATACCGGGTTCCGGTATCACCCCCCTAGTCCCTTCCAGGTGGCTGAAGTGGCCTGGGGTACACTGACCTGATGGTTTGCACTGAGCATAGTACTGATCCTTCTCATAGCAAACGTCATCTGAGCTGGAACCTTGGAGAATGGCATTGCATCATCAACAAACTCACCAACTAAATAGGAATTAGGATGGCTTGGCACTCGGCTTTTGGTACAACTTTTTGATAACTTTCAAATCTCCCCAAAAACAACTTATCCTTTTAAGCCACTTTCATCATTTCAACATATTTCAACCCAGCGTCAGCACAAGGTCTGCCGGCAGTTCTCCCAGCGTTGGGTCGCGCACGCAGCTGCCGTGGTACTCCCCGCGGTGGTCGACGCCGTCGTGGTGCCGCTGCTCCCTGCGGTCGACGACGCCGTTGTGGTGCCGGTGACAGGCTCGCCGTTCAGGGCGGGGGGCACGGCCAAGGCCACGGCGCCCGACAGGCTGCTGCGGATGGTGTAACGGGCGCCCTGGGGAAGGCACTGGTGGAAAGGAAGAACTTCCCCCAATTTTGTGTAAAATGGGCCGATTTTTTTTGCTGGATTCTTCCAAGGATTCAGCTCTTAGGTCTTCCAAGGATTAAGGTCTTCGGTCTTCTTCCGATTATGGTCTTAGGTTTGGGCTAATGTGAAAGATTCGCAAAAAAAAATGCAAAGATGTTTCCACAGAGATATGCCATGGGTATACCCAATTGCACCTTGCCGGCAAGGTATCGATGCCCATTGGTCAGTTGCTTCACTCCAGCAGCCTCGAAATACCCGTTCTGCTCGTAGAGAAACCTGGCAGATCTGGCCCAAAATGGGCACTGTGGGAAGAATGACGTGATAGACCACAGAGGTTGGTATTTTGGGGGTACCTGGTACCGATTTTGTGGGTCATTTGGTTGTGGGTCAAGGCCTCTAAAAACATGTCACCCCCTCATCTCTTGGGACGGCCCAGGCGCTTCAAGTAGAGCCGACCTTGAGCGTCCACGTAGTACACGGTTCCAGGTGCGTTCAGCACATCTTCCAAGCTGTTGCCTGCCACGCAAGAGGAAATGGCCAAGCTGTAGGGGGCACCACCAGGCAACCAGTTGGTTGATGGTTTTTTGGGGGGATCATCACCGCCCATCTGTGGGGATTCCAAGCTACCAGTATAGGAGATTTTCCCATGCTTCCAATTCTTGATTACATACCCAAGTATATTTCAATAAATAGCCCCGTTGTTTTCCCAACAAATTTCCAAGTGAATATCCAAAACTAATGTGGTCCCTTTCTTTTCCGCATAATTGGAGATTTGTTGGTGTTTGTAGACAATTGTCTCATGTTTTACCCATAATTTCCAGGTCTTCAGCTTGTCCATTTGGGCGTTGCCAAATACGCTCGCGTGCGTTGTCATATTTAAACTATCATATACTACGGGGGATAGTAAAGGGTTACTCTATCAATATCTTTAAAACATGATTATCCCCTATAATCTAATATTCAAAAACGATGATTCATAATATGGTATACAAAAATAAATCCTATCAGAATAACCCATCTAATAAGGGATGGTGGTTTACATATGAGGCCCTCTGGTAAACTAAAAACTAACATAACTATGGAAAATCATCATTCTTAATAGGTAAATCAACGAACTAAATGGCCATTTTCAATCGCTACCTCGGTTTACCAGAGGATACACCCATGTTTTTCCACCCCCAACGTCCGCCACTTTGGCCACGCCCACGCCTTGTGTCACCCCGCTGCAACTGGGCAGACACCGTTGGATAGTGAAACTGGCGCCCGCTGGGTAGCGCGTGGCGAAGACCAGCCCTGGTGTCCGGTAACGCCGTGGCTGAATTTCCAATTTTTGGACTGTTTATTGGTTTATCCATCTCTTTTGTGATTCATTTGTCACTATTCTGTAGATATATATATATACACATATCTATGGTCTTATCTATCCCCATCTAAATATCTACAACTTTTTTCCAAAAATCCACCATTGATCAGCCACCAGTATCTTTCATGATCTCTCCATTGTGGTGGGTAAATACAAAACCTTATGACATTATCCCCTTTTTTCTCCTGCAACATCCTGCAACATGAATATTTGATATCCCAATGGCATCCCATCTATTCCATAGTTTTTTTTTTCGCCTTATTTTGCTACATATTTTCTTGAGATATACAAAACATATCCCAAAGAATATCTCATATCTTCCCTTGGAAGATCCCTTTGCCACATGCAGATTTGCTACATACGGTGGGTGGAAGAAATCCTGCACCACCTCTATAACCTTAGATTTGCTAATGCATAATTTGTACCCCCGTACCCCCAAGCTCAATGTTGAATGACATGTTGACAGGTGGTGCAGGATTTCCGTCACTCGCGCAAATCCATTTTGATCACTGTGCTTTCAAACAATATTAAATTAGGAGCGCGAGGTTTCAAGTGTAGGCCTTTGAAAGTGGTGCAGGATTTCTTCCATCAACAGTACTGAAACTTTATGTGCCTGGTTGAAGAACTGCAAAGAATCAGCGGGCAGAAGCTGAAGGATGTTTTGGCCATATGCATTCATTAGCTTGTCAGATCATCAACCTTTGAATTCAAAGTCATCAAGCCTGGTGCATTTAGATTTGACTATATTGCAACACAAGCTGGGCAGAGCAGCGCTGGCATGCCGGAAAATGGTTGACGGACCAGGAGGAGGGAGGAAGCAGAATCCTTTTCAAAGAAGCCGGTGAAAGTGACCAGTGTTGCGTGGCAGCCCCACGCAACACTACACGCTACACTGCACGCTACACTGCACGCAACACTACCGAACTGCTGGCAGGGGCGGCATTTTGGAGCTTTGAGGCTTTTAAGGAATGAAATGAAAATACAAGTCAGCTTTTTCTGTCCTGACCTGAAATGCTGCCCCTGACAGCATTTTGGTAGTGTTGCGTGTAGTGTAGCATGTAGTGTTGCGTGTAGTGTAGCGTGAGTGTTGCGTGTAGTTTGCAGTGTAGCGCGCGGCGGCTGCCATGTAGCTAATTTTGCCTCCTGCTCAGCTGTGTGCAGGTGAAGAGTGAAGCACACTGGGGGAACTATAAGAAGAACGGACGATGGATTTGATCCCCTGGAAGTAGCTGATGACGGGAAGAAATTTGCAAGACCAAAAATACAAGAAAACGTTTTCTTTCTTCGGTGGGTGGAAGAAATCCTGCACCACCTCTATAACCTTAGATTTGCTAATGCATAACTTGTACCCCCGTACCCCCAAGCTCAATGTTGAATGACATGTTGACAGGTGGTGCAGGATTTCCGTCACTCGCGCAAATCCATTTTGATCACTGTGCTTTCAAACAATATTAAATTAGGAGCGCGAGGTTTCAAGTGTAGGCCTTTGAAAGTGGTGCAGGATTTCTTCCATCAACAGTACTGAAATTCTATGTGCCTGGTTGAAGAACTGCAAAGAATCAGCGGGCAGAAGCTGAAGGATGTTTTGGCCATATGCATTCATTAGCTTGTCAGATCATCAACCTTTGAATTCAAGGTCATCAAGCCTGGTGCATTTAGATTTGACTATATTGCAACACAAGCTGGGCAGAGCAGCGCTGGCATGCCGGAAAATGGTTGCCGGACCAGGAGGAGGGAGGAAGCAGAATCCTTTTCATAGAAGCACGTGAAAGTGACCAGTGTTGCGTGGCAGCTCCACGCAACACTACACGCTACACTACACGCAACACTACACGCTACACTGCACGCAACACTACCGAACTGCTGGCAGGGGCGGCATTTTGGAGCTTTGAAGCTTTTAAGGAATGAAATGAAAATACAAGTCAGCTTTTTCTGTCCTGACCTGAAATGCTGCCCCTGACAGCATTTTGGTAGTGTTGCGTGTAGTGTAGCATGTAGTGTTGCGTGTAGTGTAGCGTGAGTGTTGCGTGTAGTTTGCAGTGTAGCGCGCGGCGGCTGCCATGTAGCTCATTTTGCCTCCTGCTCAGCTGTGTGCAGGTGAAGAGTGAAGCACACTGGGGGAACTATAAGAAGAACGGACGATGGATTTGATCCCCTGGAAGTAGCTGATGACGGGAAGAAATTTGCAAGACCAAAAATACAAGAAAACGTTTTCTTTCTTCGGTGGGTGGAAGAAATCCTGCACCACCTCTATAACCTTAGATTTGCTAATGCATAACTTGTACCCCCGTACCCCCAAGCTCAATGTTGAATGACATGTTGACAGGTGGTGCAGGATTTCCGTCACTCGCGCAAATCCATTTTGATCACTGTGTTTTCAAGCAATTTTAAATTAGCAGCGCGCGGTTTCAAGTGTAGGCCTTTGAAAGTGGTGCAGGATTTCTTCCATCAACAGTACTGAAATTTTATGTGCCTGGTTGAAGAACTGCAAAGAATCAGCGTGCAGAAGCTGAAGGATGTTTTGGCCATATGCATTCATTAGCTTGTCGGCAGATCAACCTTTGAATCAAAGGTCATCAAGCCTGGGGCATTTAGATTTGACTATATTGCAACACAAGCTGGGCAGAGCAGCGCTGGCATGCCGGAAAATGATTACCGGACCAGGAGGAGGGATGAAGCAGAATCCTTTTCAAAGAAGCACGTGAAAGTGACCAGTGTTGCGTGGCAGCCCCACGCAACACTACACGCTACACTACACGCTACACTACACGCAACCTCCCGAACTGCGCAAGGGGCGGCATTTTGGAGCTTGAGCTTTTAAGGAATGAAATGGAAAATACAAGTCAGCTTTTTTTTTCTGTCTGACCTGAAATGCCGCCCCTGCCAGCAGTTCGGTAGTGTTGCGTGCAGTGTAGCGTGTAGTGTTGCGTGTAGTGTAGCGTGAGTGTTGCGTGTAGTTTGCAGTGTAGCGCGCGGCGGCTGCCATGTAGCTCATTTTGCCTCCTGCTCAGCTGTGTGCAGGTGAAGAGTGAAGCACACTGGGGGAACTATAAGAAGAACGGACGATGGATTTGATCCCCTGGAAGTAGCTGATGACGGGAAGAAATTTGCAAGACCAAAAATACAAGAAAACGTTTTCTTTCTTCGGTGGGTGGAAGAAATCCTGCACCACCTCTATAACCTTAGATTTGCTAATGCATAACTTGTACCCCCGTACCCCCAAGCTCAATGTTGAATGACATGTTGACAGGTGGTGCAGGATTTCCGTCACTCGCGCAAATCCATTTTGATCACTGTGCTTTCAAACAATATTAAATTAGGAGCGCGAGGTTTCAAGTGTAGGCCTTTGAAAGTGGTGCAGGATTTCTTCCATCAACAGTACTGAAACTTTATGTGCCTGGTTGAAGAACTGCAAAGAATCAGCGGGCAGAAGCTGAAGGATGTTTTGGCCATATGCATTCATTAGCTTGTCAGATCATCAACCTTTGAATTCAAAGTCATCAAGCCTGGTGCATTTAGATTTGACTATATTGCAACACAAGCTGGGCAGAGCAGCGCTGGCATGCCGGAAAATGGTTGACGGACCAGGAGGAGGGAGGAAGCAGAATCCTTTTCAAAGAAGCCGGTGAAAGTGACCAGTGTTGCGTGGCAGCCCCACGCAACACTACACGCTACACTGCACGCTACACTGCACGCAACACTACCGAACTGCTGGCAGGGGCGGCATTTTGGAGCTTTGAGGCTTTTAAGGAATGAAATGAAAATACAAGTCAGCTTTTTCTGTCCTGACCTGAAATGCTGCCCCTGACAGCATTTTGGTAGTGTTGCGTGTAGTGTAGCATGTAGTGTTGCGTGTAGTGTAGCGTGAGTGTTGCGTGTAGTTTGCAGTGTAGCGCGCGGCGGCTGCCATGTAGCTAATTTTGCCTCCTGCTCAGCTGTGTGCAGGTGAAGAGTGAAGCACACTGGGGGAACTATAAGAAGAACGGACGATGGATTTGATCCCCTGGAAGTAGCTGATGACGGGAAGAAATTTGCAAGACCAAAAATACAAGAAAACGTTTTCTTTCTTCGGTGGGTGGAAGAAATCCTGCACCACCTCTATAACCTTAGATTTGCTAATGCATAACTTGTACCCCCGTACCCCCAAGCTCAATGTTGAATGACATGTTGACAGGTGGTGCAGGATTTCCGTCACTCGCGCAAATCCATTTTGATCACTGTGCTTTCAAACAATATTAAATTAGGAGCGCGAGGTTTCAAGTGTAGGCCTTTGAAAGTGGTGCAGGATTTCTTCCATCAACCGTACTGAAACTTTATGTGCCTGGTTGAAGAACTGCAAAGAATCAGCGGGCAGAAGCTGAAGGATGTTTTGGCCATATGCATTCATTAGCTTGTCAGATCATCAACCTTTGAATTCAAAGTCATCAAGCCTGGTGCATTTAGATTTGACTATATTGCAACACAAGCTGGGCAGAGCAGCGCTGGCATGCCGGAAAATGGTTGCCGGACCAGGAGGAGGGAGGAAGCAGAATCCTTTTCAAAGAAGCACCTGAAAGTGACTAGTGTTGCGTGGGGCTCCCACGCAACACTACACGCTACACTACACGCAACACTACACGCTACACTGCACGCAACACTACCGAACTGCTGGCAGGGGCGGCATTTTGGAGCTTTGAGGCTTTTAAGGAATGAAATGAAAATACAAGTCAGCTTTTTCTGTCCTGACCTGAAATGCTGCCCCTGACAGCATTTTGGGAGTGTTGCGTGTAGTGTAGCATGTAGTGTTGCGTGTAGTGTAGCGTGAGTGTTGCGTGTAGTTTGCAGTGTAGCGCGCGGCGGCTGCCATGTAGCTCATTTTGCCTCCTGCTCAGCTGTGTGCAGGTGAAGAGTGAAGCACACTGGGGGAACTATAAGAAGAACGGACGATGGATTTGATCCCCTGGAAGTAGCTGATGACGGGAAGAAATTTGCAAGACCAAAAATACAAGAAAACGTTTTCTTTCTTCGGTGGGTGGAAGAAATCCTGCACCACCTCTATAACCTTAGATTTGCTAATGCATAACTTGTTCCCCCGTACCCCCAAGCTCAATGTTGAATGACATGTTGACAGGTGGTGCAGGATTTCCGTCACTCGCGCAAATCCATTTTGATCACTGTGTCTTCAAACAATATTAAATTAGGAGCACGAGGTTTCAAGTCTAGGCCTTTGAAAGTGGTGCAGGATTTCTTCCATCAACAGTACTGAAATTTTATGTGCCTGGTTGAAGAACTGCAAAGAATCAGCGGGCAGAAGCTGAAGGGTGTTTTGGCCATATGCATTCATTATATAGCTTGTCAGATCATCAACCTTTGAATTCAAGGTCATCAAGCCTGGTGCATTTAGATTTGGCTATATTGCAACACAAGCTGGGCAGAGCAGCGCTGGCATGCCGGAAAATGGTTGCCGGACCAGGAGGAGGGAGGAAGCAGAATCCTTCTCAAAGAAGCACGTGAAAGTGACCAGTGTTGCGTGGCAGCCCCACGCAACACTACACGCTACACTACACGCTACACTACACGCTACACTACACGCTACACTACACGCTACACTGCACGCAACACTACCGAACTGCTGGCAGGGGCGGCATTTTGGAGCTTTGAGGCTCTTAAGGAATGAAATGAAAATACATGTCAGCTTTTTCTGTCCTGACCTGAAATGCTGCCCCTGACAGCATTTTGGTAGTGTTGCGTGCAGTGTAGCGTGTAGTGTTGCGTGTAGTGTAGCGTGAGTGTTGCGTGTAGTTTGCAGTGTAGCGTGCGGCGGCTGCCATGTAGCTCATTTTGCCTCGTGCTCAGCTGTGTGCAGGTGAAGAGTGAAGCACACTGGGGGACTATAAGAAGAACGGACGATGGATTTGATCCCCTGGAAGTAGCTGGTGACGGGAAGAAATTTGCAAGACCAAAAATGCAAGAAATCCTTTTCTTTCTTCGGTGGGTGGAAGAAATCCTGCACCGCCTCTATAACCTTAGATTTGCTAATGCATAACTTGTACCCCCGTACCCCCAAGCCCCAAGCTCAATGTTGAATGACATGTTGACAGGTGGTGCAGGATTTCCGTCACTCGCGCAAATCCATTTTGATCACTGTGTCTTCAAACAATATTAAATTAGGAGCACGAGGTTTCAAGTCTAGGAAAGTGGTGCAGGATTTCTTCCATCAACAGTACTGAAATTTTATGTGCCTGGTTGAAGAACTGCAAAGAATCAGCGGGCAGAAGCTGAAGGGTGTTTTGGCCATATGCATTCATTATATAGCTTGTCAGATCATCAACCTTTGAATTCAAGGTCATCAAGCCTGGTGCATTTAGATTTGGCTATATTGCAACACAAGCTGGGCAGAGCAGCTGGCATGCCGGAAAATGGTTGCCGGACCAGGAGGAGGGAGGAAGCAGAATCCTTCTCAAAGAAGCACGTGAAAGTGACCAGTGTTGCGTGGCAGCCCCACGCAACACTACACGCTACACTACACGCAACACTACACGCTACACTGCACGCAACACTACCGAACTGCTGGCAGGGGCGGCATTTTGGAGCTTTGAGGCTCTTAAGGAATGAAATGAAAATACATGTCAGCTTTTTCTGTCCTGACCTGAAATGCTGCCCCTGACAGCATTTTGGTAGTGTAGCGTGTAGTGTTGCGTGTAGTTTGCAGTGTAGCGTGCGGCGGCTGCCATGTAGCTCATTTTGCCTCGTGCTCAGCTGTGTGCAGGTGAAGAGTGAAGCACACTGGGGGAACTATAAGAAGGACGGACGATGGATTTGATCCCCTGGAAGTAGCTGGTGACGGGAAGAAATTTGCAAGACAAATACAAGAAATCCTTTTCTTTCTTCGGTGGGTGGAAGAAATCCTGCACCACCTCTATAACCTTAGATTTGCTAATGCATAACTTGTACCCCCGTACCCCCAAGCTCAATGTTGAATGACATGTTGACAGGTGGTGCAGGATTTCCGTCACTCGCGCAAATCCATTTTGATCACTGTGTCTTCAAACAATATTAAATTAGGAGCGCGAGGTTTCAAGTGTAGGCCTTTGAAAGTGGTGCAGGATTTCTTCCATCAACAGTACTGAAATTTTATGTGCCTGGTTGAAGAACTGCAAAGAATCAGCGGGCAGAAGCTGAAGGATGTTTTGGCCATATGCATTCATTAGCTTGTCGGCAGATCAACCTTTGAATTAAAGGTCATCAAGCCTGGTGCATTTAGATTTGACTATATTGCAACACAAGCTGGGCAGAGCAGCGCTGGCATGCGGGAAAATGGTTGCCTGACCAGAAGGAGGGAGGAAGCAGAATCTTTTCAAAAGAAGCACGTGAAAGTGACCAGTGTTGCGTGGCAGCCCCACGCAACACTACACGCTACACTACACGCAACACTACACGCTACACTGCACGCAACACTACCGAACTGCTGGCAGGGGCGGCATTTTGGAGCTTTGAGGCTCTTAAGGAATGAAATGAAAATACATGTCAGCTTTTTCTGTCCTGACCTGAAATGCTGCCCCTGACAGCATTTTGGTAGTGTTGCGTGTAGTGTAGCGTGTAGTGTTGCGTGTAGTGTAGCGTGAGTGTTGCGTGTAGTTTGCAGTGTAGCGTGCGGCGGCTGCCATGTAGCTCATTTTGCCTCGTGCTCAGCTGTGTGCAGGTGAAGAGTGAAGCACACTGGGGGAACTATAAGAAGAACGGACGATGGATTTGATCCCCTGGAAGTAGCTGGTGACGGGAAGAAATTTGCAAGACCAAAAATACAAGAAATCCTTTTCTTTCTTCGGTGGGTGGAAGAAATCCTGCACCACCTCTATAACCTTAGATTTGCTAATGCATAACTTGTACCCCCGTACCCCCAAGCTCAATGTTGAATGACATGTTGACAGGTGGTGCAGGATTTCCGTCACTCGCGCAAATCCATTTTGATCACTGTGTCTTCAAACAAAATTAAATTAGGAGCACGAGGTTTCAAGTCTAGGCCTTTGAAAGTGGTGCAGGATTTCTTCCATCAACAGTACTGAAATTTTATGTGCCTGGTTGAAGAACTGCAAAGAATCAGCGGGCAGAAGCTGAAGGGTGTTTTGGCCATATGCATTCATTATATAGCTTGTCAGATCATCAATCTTTGAATTCAAGGTCATCAAGCCTGGTGCATTTAGATTTGGCTATATTGCAACACAAGCTGGGCAGAGCAGCGCTGGCATGCCGGAAAATGGTTGCCGGACCAGGAGGAGGGAGGAAGCAGAATCCTTTTCATAGAAGCACGTGAAAGTGACCAGTGTTGCGTGGCAGCTCCACGCAACACTACACGCAACACTACACGCTACACTGCACGCAACACTACCGAACTGCTGGCAGGGGCAGCATTTTGGAGCTTTGAGGCTTTTAAGGAACGAAACAAAAATACAAGTCAGCTTTTTCTGTCCTGACCTGAAATGCTGCCCCTGGCAGCATTTTGGTAGTGTTGCCTGTAGTGTAGCTTGTAGTGCTGCGTGTAGTGTTGCGTGAGTGTTGCGTGTGGTTTGCAGTGTAGCGTGTGGCGGCTGCTATGTAGCTCATTTTGCCTCGTGCTCAGCTGCGTGCAGGTGAAGAGTGAAGCACACTGGGGGAACTATAAGAAGAACCGACGATGGATTTGATCCCCTGGAAGTAGCTGGTGACGGGCAGAAATTTGCAAGACCAAAAATACAAGGAATCCTTTTCTTTCTTCGGTGGGTGGAAGAAATCCTGCACCACCTCTTATATCCTCTTATAACCTTAGATTTGCTAATGCATAACTTGTGCCCCCGTACCCCCAAGCTCAATGTTGAATGACATGTTGACAGTTGGTGCAGGATTTCCGTCACTCGCGCAAATCCATTTTGATCACTGTGTCTTCAAACAATATTAAATTAGGAGCGCGAGGTTTCAAGTGTAGGCCTTTGAAAGTGGTGCAGGATTTCTTCCATCAACAGTACTGAAATTTTATATCCCTGGGTGAAGAACTGCAACGAAGCAGTGGGCAGAAGCTGAAGGATGTTTTGGCCATTATGCAGTAGCCGGTCAAATCAGTAATGCTTGAATTAAAAGTCACGGAGCCTGCTGCATTTAAATTTGACTATATTGCAACACAAGCTGGGCAAAGCAGCGCTGGCATGCCAGAAAATGGTTGCCGGACCAGGAGGAGGGAGGAAGCAGAATCCGTTTCAAAGAAGCTCATGAAAGTGACCAGTGTTGCGTGGCAGCCCCACGCAGCACTACACGCTACACTACACGGGGCAAAACACACCACGCTACCACGGCACGGGCAAAAAACACTAAGAAACTTGCTTGCGGGGGGCGGTCATTTTGGAGCTTTTGAGGCTTCTTAAAGGAATGAAAATGAAATACATGTCAGCTTTTCTGGCTGTCCTGACCTGTGGAAATGCTGCCCCTGACCTGAAATGCTGCCCCTGACAGCATTTTGGTAGTGTTGCGTGTAGTGTAGCGTGTAGTGTTGCGTGTAGTGTAGCGTGAGTGTTGCGTGTAGTTTGCAGTGTAGCGTGCGGCGGCTGCCATGTAGCTCATTTTGCCTCGTGCTCAGCTGTGTGCAGGTGAAGAGTGAAGCACACTGGGGGAACTATAAGAAGGACGGACGATGGATTTGATCCCCTGGAAGTAGCTGGTGACGGGAAGAAATTTGCAAGACAAATACAAGAAATCCTTTTCTTTCTTCGGTGGGTGGAAGAAATCCTGCACCACCTCTATAACCTTAGATTTGCTAATGCATAACTTGTACCCCCGTACCCCCAAGCTCAATGTTGAATGACATGTTGACAGGTGGTGCAGGATTTCCGTCACTCGCGCAAATCCATTTTGATCACTGTGTCTTCAAACAATATTAAATTAGGAGCACGAGGTTTCAAGTCTAGGCCTTTGAAAGTGGTGCAGGATTTCTTCCATCAAAAGTACTGAAATTTTATGTGCCTGGTTGAAGAACTGCAAAGAATCAGCGGGCAGAAGCTGAAGGGTGTTTTGGCCATATGCATTCATGATATAGCTTGTCAGATCATCAACCTTTGAATTCAAGGTCATCAAGCCTGGTGCATTTAGATTTGGCTATATTGCAACACAAGCTGGGCAGAGCAGCGCTGGCATGCCGGAAAATGGTTGCCGGACCAGGAGGAGGGAGGAAGCAGAATCCTTCTCAAAGAAGCACGTGAAAGTGACCAGTGTTGCGTGGCAGCCCCACGCAACACTACACGCTACACTACACGCAACACTACACGCTACACTGCACGCAACACTACCGAACTGCTGGCAGGGGCGGCATTTTGGAGCTTTGAGGCTCTTAAGGAATGAAATGAAAATACATGTCAGCTTTTTCTGTCCTGACCTGAAATGCTGCCCCTGACAGCATTTTGGTAGTGTTGCGTGTAGTGTAGCGTGTAGTGTTGCGTGTAGTGTAGCGTGAGTGTTGCGTGTAGTTTGCAGTGTAGCGCGCGGCGGCTGCCATGTAGCTCATTTTGCCTCGTGCTCAGCTGTGTGCAGGTGAAGAGTGAAGCACACTGGGGGAACTATAAGAAGGACGGACGATGGATTTGATCCCCTGGAAGTAGCTGGTGACGGGAAGAAATTTGCAAGACCAAAAATACAAGAAATCCTTTTCTTTCTTCGGTGGGTAGAAGAAATCCTGCACCACCTCTATAACCTTAGATTTGCTAATGCATAACTTGTACCCCCGTACCCCCAAGCTCAATGTTGAATGACATGTTGACAGGTGGTGCAGGATTTCCGTCACTCGCGCAAATCCATTTTGATCACTGTGTCTTCAAACAATATTAAATTAGGAGCACGAGGTTTCAAGTCTAGGCCTTTGAAAGTGGTGCAGGATTTCTTCCATCAACAGTGGCTATGTGCACCTTTTGCGTGCTCTTGCCCACGTTCTTGACACCCATTGGTGCCATCCTAGAAAAACATAATTTTTCGTGCTGCTAGCTGCTGCACTGCTGCCGTTGCGCTTACTGCTGCTGCGTCTGCTTGTGTCTGCTGCTGCCTACTGATGCTTGCTGCTGCCTGCTGCTGCCTGCGGCGGCCTGCTGCCTCCTGCTGGTGCTGCTGCTGGTGGCTGCTGCTGCTGTGGTGCTGCTGTCGTGCTGCTGCAATCAAACAGCTTCCAAAGCAAGAAGCAACTGCTGCTGCTGCTGCTGCTTCTGCTGCTGCTGCTGCTGCCCTTTTGCGTGCTCTTGCCCATAAGCCCCAAAATTGCACCCCGAAAATGCCTAACGTAACTTCTGAAACCCATAGAACATGATGATTTTGGCTACTTTTTCCTCCTGCTGCTGCTGCGGCTCCTGCTCCTAAACTTGTCTGAAATCCTAGAAAAAGCTAGATTTTTGGTAGGCTGCTGGCTACTGGCTGTTGGCTGCTACTGGCGCTGGCTGCTAGCTACTGGCTATGTGCACCTTTTGCGTGCTCTTGCCCATGTTCTTGACACCCATTGGTGCTATATAAACGAGAAAACTGCCAAACGTCACGTTTGAAACCTTATAGAAATATATACAAGATATATAGAAGTGCCTAACGTGTCGTCTGACACTCTAGAAAAACACAATTTTTCGATAGATTCTGTTGCTGGCGGCTGCTAGCAGTAAAACAGGTTCGAAAAAATCACCTGCCGGGGGGGAAAACACCAGGGCTCTGAAGGACGAGCGAGTGCCAGAACCACGCCAAAAAAGTGCCTAACGTGTCGTCTGAAATCCTAGAAAAATCTAGATTTTTGGTAGGCTGCTGGCTACTGGCTGCTGGCTGCTACTGGCGCTGGCTGCTAGCTACTGGCTATGTGCACCTTTTGCGTGCTCTTGCCCACGTTCTTGACACCCATTGGTGCAAATTCCAATCCACTTTTGATTGCTGCTGCTGCTGCTGCTGCTGTTGGCTAGCTGCGACGGCTAAAAGTAAACCACTCCCATTCCTTATCCTGCTAGAAATCGCATCCAATCCAATCCATCCAACGGTGACTGCTGCTGCCAGCTCCCATGCCCTCAAAACAGCTCCACAACGAAGTCAAATGCTGTCCCGAGGCTTGACGTCCCTTCCGAAATCCTAGAGAACTAGCTCTTCAACTAGCTCTTCGACTTACAGCGCCGCCAAAATTGTCGGACCCGCCAGCCTGAAACACCATGGCAGTGAAGGACGAAGAAGCCACCAAATCGCACCAAAAAACTCCCTAACGTCCATTCTGAAATCCTAGGGACCTAGCTCTTCAACTAGCTCTTCAACTTACAACTTCTGAGCCGCCAAAACGCCGGACCCACCAGCCTGAAATACCAGGCAGTGAAGGACGAAGAAGCCACCAAATCGCACCAAAAAACTCCCTAACGTCCCTTCTGAAATCCTAGAGACCTAGCACTTCAACTACCTCTTCAACTTACAGCTTCTGACACGCCAAAACGCCAGACCCGCCAGCCTGAAACACCATGGCAGTGAAGGACGAAGAAGCCACCAAGCATGAACCCAAAAAAAGGGCAGGCGGGAAGGGCAACCCGAGGAGCCCCACGTACTTCGAGGAGACTCCGGGAAGGACCCCCCACCGGTGAAACAAAAACCCCGGAGTCAGGGAATCGAGGTACGTGACCGGTCGGAGGGGGACCCAACAGAGTCCCCCGGCAAAGGGTCATGGTTTGTTGTTGTTGGTTGTTGTTTCTTGTTGTTTCTTGTTATTTATTGTTGTTTGGTGTTGTTTGTTATTGTTGTTTGTTGTTGTTTGGGTTTATGTTTGTCTTTGTGGTTGTTGTTGTTGTTGTTGTTGTTCTTGTTCTTGTTGTTGTTGTTGTTGTTGTTCTTCTTCTTGTTGTTGTTGTTGTTGTTGTTCTTGTTCTTCTTGTTGTTGTTGTTGCTGCTGTTGCTGTTGCTAGTTCTGTTGCTGTTACTCTTGCTCAATGCTGCTGCTGCTGCTGCTGCTGCTGCTGCCTCACATGCCTGCTGGCTGCTGCAAGTATGCCTGCTGGCTGCTGCAAGTCCTTTTCTTCCATCTTCTTCCCTTACGCGCTCCCCCTTGCGTCGGCCGGGGTCGGCGGATAATTATATATATATATATATTATATATATATGTTTTTTTAGCATTTGGCAGAATGTTCATGTTGAAACTTCTGGGTTGCATTCGGTTGCATCAAACAACCCATCTGCCATCGAGGTGTCTTGCTGGAATTGCGACAGCGCTACTTCCCAACCTTGTCGATCAATGCCAGGGTGGAGCCTGGGGGGAGCCTAGAGATGTCAAGATGTGGGACGCGATCCTAGCGATGGGACGCGACCGGGAGATGGGATGAAAAGGTGGGAAAATGATGGGAAAATGATGGGAAAACGATGGGAAAATGATGTCAATGGCTTAGTTTTGTTCGGGAAAATCTTAATCGGAAACTCATGGGTTTTTGCCATGAAGATCATGGGGTTTTCCGGTTTCAATGTTCCCTTAAACCAGTCCTTTCTGAAAAACGACACATCAACAGTCTGGGGTGTTTTGATCTTGATCCATAAGTATCCATAAGTGGGAATATCTCTGGATATCTGTGGTGAAAAAAACTGAAAATTTCATAGAAACTAACGGTTGTAATCTGGCAGGATCAAGAGATGGTAACTTAAACAGTGCATTTTTTGACCAGGTTGAAACAAGATGTCCATCCATTTTCTGGTTGCTATAGTGTACAGAGTATGCCGGTGGAGCGCATTTCCTTGTGCAGTTTTTGACCACAACTGGATCATACCAGATCTGTGTTTGGGAAATCTTGGAGCTCTAAGGAAAAAAATATTAGTCGAATACACACTTGATACAATTCCAAAACAAAAACAAATCCTACTTTTGGGAGGAGGATAGACTCAGATAGACGCACAATGCTATGCCCCCCCGGCTATAAATTGCCTGACGAAAATCATGAAAGAGTTCAATATTTACCATAAACACAACAGTTGACCTAGTGATGTTTACCAACCTGGCAAGGTAAATCCCATTGCAGTGATACTAGGATTTATATATATATATATATTGGGATGTACTCAGTGTGATATCTCGTGAAGCCATTTGCAATGTTCTTTTAATGATCTATTAATTTAAGATATTCATAACCATTTACTCACCCATTAACCCAGACTTGAATGTGTTTACCATTTACCATTCACCATTTTTTTTGGGAATGGGATATAAAATTTTTAATCACCAATTAACATACATTAAATGGTTAATTCCCCATTAAATCACCATTAAATCACCATTTTTGGATCACCACTAATTGCAGTCGGATCATGTCGGTTCTCCACTGAGTTGGGTGTGTGTTGAGCCAGGCCGCCTTGGCCGAAGCCCAAAGGGGGGACGTCTACGACGAGAATCGGGAGGCGATCGTACTTGTAGTGATCGTTGGGCTTGGGGAAGGTCCTCATGAAAATGATGGATTTTTAATGGATTTTTCATGGATTTTCCCATGGATTTTCATGAAAGTCACAGAAAATGATGGATTTTGCCATGGATTTTCCCATGGAAAATCCCATGGTTTTCCATTTTCCCATGATTTTTCATTTTCCCATGGTTTTCCCATGGTTTTCCCATGGGTTTTGCTGAGTTGATTTGCGGCATATTTTCCCGGTCCATCATGGTCCACCCATGGTGTTGAACCCGCAGATCGTCCCAGATCTTGAGCCAATGTTGGTAAACAACATGTTTCCACATGTTTGTTGGTTATCAGGTACGGTATATTCCTCTTTGATAAAAACATTTTGAGAGAGCACTTACTGTACTGTATTTGCTGGAAATGTTGCTGGAAACAGATAGATTTCTGTACATAGCGGGGACCCCTAGTTATAAGTCAGCTACTGTACCCCACCTGGTTGCTTATTATCCCCTACAAAACTAGTAACTAAATCTAGTTCGCTAGCCTAGGGAGACCAACAAGTTATTCACCCTAAACTCACTAACATCACTGGTCAGTTAGCCCACAAAGCTAGGTTATATCCCTGGTGATTTCAGTGGGATAAGTAGGCTTAATCCACTTACAACTGGGGTGAACTAACCTACTTACGATTCGTGGGATGAGCCACAAAGCTAGTGATTCTCACAAATATTTCATCATCTTCGGGTCCAATGAATATGTGCTTAATGTTATGTGGATTTTGTGTTTCAGTTGCCCCTACAAAGCTATATGGCTACATGTTATAACCTACTCAATGTCAATCCTGGATCTGCTTGGTGGTTTGGAACATGTTTTATGTTTCCATTCAATTGGGAAGTTCATCATCCCAACTGACGAAGTCCATCATTTTTCAGAAGGGGTAGGTTGAAACCACCAACCAGGAGATCATTGGAAATCATTTAGTTCGTTGATTTACCCATGAATAGCATGGTGGATCGTTCCATCGTTTTTTGGTTCACGTTTACCATTTAGGGTAAACCTCCATTCTCCTATGGGTTTTCCCATGGGTTTTCCCTTTTCCCATGGTTTTCCTATGGTTTTCCCATGGTTTTCCATTTTCCTATGGTTTTACTATGGTTTTCCCATGGTTTCCTATGGTTTTCCCATGGTTTTCCATTTTCCTATGGTTTTCCTATGGTTTTCCCATAGTTTCCTATGGTTTTCCCATGGTTTTCCATGTTCCTATGGTTTTCCTATGGATTTCCCCATGAAATCCTCGTTATTTCTATGTCAACCCTGGAGTCGCCAGGATCCAGTCGATTTGGACTCCATTCCTGGCCCCGATGCGACGGCCAGTCACGGTGTTGGTGGTTTGGAACTAACATAGCTATTATGGTTTATAGGTGATATAATATATATATATATATGCTTGGTATTGAAAATGGCCATTTATAGTGGATTTACCCATTGAAGATGGTGATTTTCCATAGCGAACTGTTAATTTACCAGAGGGTAAGTGAACTATTTCAATTTACCCACTGGTTGGTGGTTTGGAACATGTTTTATTTTTCCATATATTGGGAATTTCATCATCCCAACTGACGAACTCATATTTTTTCAGAGGGATTGAAACCACCAACCAGTATATATATATATGATTATATGATTATACATGTAATACAATACATAGTTGATGAAATAGTTGATTATAGTATAAATATATAGCTGATTATAGTTGATATTGATATGCTATGATATGATGTTAACATATACAGATACACACTGTATATATAGTAGTATATATATAATATGCACACAGTGAATGCTGCGACAATACGTTCGCTAGACTTGAGCATGGTGGAACAGTGGAGGCCACAAGTTTCTGGAGCCAACTTGATGTTCGATGGAGAAACCACTGAAAACCATTGCTTTTGGGGCAACCAAAATTTGAGAAACAGAAGCTGCCGTTTGTCGGCTTACGAAGACATCATCGGAACTCCGTTTTGTTTGTTGAGATTTGTTGAGTCCTCAAAAGCACTTCCTGTAGAAAATTTGAAGGAATGATGGCCCGTGTTCTTTTAGTCACAGCACGTTTCTGAGTTTCATATTGCAAAGTCCATCGTTTCCAACCCCAAGTTATACCAAGTTGTACTGGTAGGTTACCATAGTTTTGGAAGGTGATGAATCAGTGATGAACCTGCCTATATCATACTACCCATAGGATCCATGTATGTTATATATGGTAACATTTACCATCAATATACTATACCCCCAATGTTAGTATATATATATACCATACATGGATCCTATGGGTATTATAACGATGTTGTTGGTGTTTAGGATGGGCGGTGGCCTCGCGACTTCAAATTTTTGCGGTGGCCTCGCGGCCAGGACCCTTCCACTGCGGTCAGACTCACTGTGGCCCTGGCCTGTCGAAACCGGAGTTGGATGGTGATAGGTGATAGCTACACCACACGGATGGTGATAGGTTGTGGGATAAACAATGATAAACATTGGAAAAAGAAACATGGTGTAAATTAGAGGTGACCAGCTTGATGTTATTGATTTGTCATCATACTAGAAAGCGTCTTGATACGACATGATATCCCCTAGAAAGCCCAGTTTTCATCATTACGGGAATGAGATGATGTTTGGAAAGGTGCCTTTTTGGCCCATTTCTTGACTCTTTCATTTTTCGCCAGGTGGAGAACTACGAGAGTTTCCTGAATTTGCCTTTGGATTTTCAGGGGCCCGGGACCCCACAGGGACCAACGCGACGCGGCCTCCACAGAATTTCTAGAATCGATTGGCCCCCCAATTTAGCGCACAAAAAGCGACCATCAAGCGCTGATTTTCCGGTGAGCAGCATTTTTCGATATGATCCATGTTGGTTCATGTTTAGCTTCGAACTGGAGGTTTCCTCGTAGCCATGGGTACCCGGGTACCCCAAATCATCCATAATTAGACAATTTTAATCTATTTTAACATTGAAACTAGATTCCCTGGATTTGGGATCCCCATCTGAAACAGAAATCCCCGAACGAAAACAGATTCCGACACGGACACGGAAGATGTGCCGAGGTGATTCAAAGTGAATTAAACTGCCGCGTCAGGTTCTGTGTTCAGAGTCTGGTTGCACGGAAAGGCTTGCTGGTGTGGAGCCTCAGTGCCGCAAAGGCAAAGAAAGGCCCTTAAACTGGCCCTCAATTTTTTGTTCAAGGAACTGTTTAAGATTACTGTATTTTATTGGAGGGCTATTTGTATGCTGTCATACTTCGATGTTCCCGGGAGCAAGTTCGGCGTTAACACTGTACATGACTGGTTTATCATTGGAGGCCCTACTTTCAAACACCCAAGCCAACGAGAATGGACCTGGACACTGGAAAGCTGATTATTCGACCCGTCACTTGGGGACATCGCCCATTTAATTTTGTCAATCCAAAATATGTTTTTGGGTTGACAGTGAGGTTCTGCCCTCTGGCAATTTAACCTAGCCATGGATGCCATGGAAAATCACAATTTCTATTGGGCAATTCTTCTGTAAACGGGCCATGTTTCATGGCAAACTGTGAGTTACCAGAGGATGTAAGATATGTTCCCACTTCCGCGGCCACTTCATGGGGATGGCGTTCTCAAGCTCAATAGCCACCAGTTGGTTTTTTCCCCAGCTGATACGTTTAGACTTCATGTTATATGTATGCATTCAATCATCATCATCATCATCATCATCATCATCCTCCCTGTTGCAGCAAGTCGACCCTAGTCGACCTGTACTTTGTGAAGCTGAGCGCGCTCTGATCAGAATAGCCTATGGTACCCGAAGCCAGAAATGGCCTGCTGCTTCAAAGGATGAGGCTGACACTGTCATGGAGGAGGCAGTGAAGGAGGCTGTCAAGGAGAAGCCTTTGGAGCCCGCTGCTTCAGCTTCATCGTCATCCTTGCCTCCTGAGCTTCCCCTGGTCTGTCAAAGATTGAGGGGATGAGCCCTGCGCAGAAGAAGGCTGAAACTGATATGGTATGATTGATAAATTGGAACTATGCTTTTGAGCTCATGTCTGGCACATTTAAAGTCAGCCATACCAGAAACAAAATAAAAGATATCCACTAGAAAATGATATGTGGGGGACCAAGGAACGTTGAAGTCGACTATGCTGATGCCCAAAATGGTAACCAAACATGGCTTCTGGAAAATCCAGAGTTGTAGATGACTGTCCAGGATTCTCCCATGAATACAAAGATTTGTAGGATATTTCCATAATGTTCCATATATTTCCCACTTTCATGTTTAATTTAACTAGAATCTACCCCTGGAGGATGAACTCTCCCTTATCACAGTGCATGTGCAAATCGTACGCAATTGAAGATTGGCCGGGTCAGAAAGCAGAGCAGGATCAGCGCAGGAACCTGGAACATTCAAGCCAAGCATGTTTGATTTTTGACGTGGACCATCATCTATCACTATTTCATTACAGATATATAACTTTTCTGTGCATAATTGTTAAGTTGCTTTGTTAATAATTGGTGGATCCCTGGCAAACCCTTCGTAAGCACCTTAACATGAATGATTTATCACGATTTATCTTCAACTGGTCCATTGCCAGAGTTTCCAGTTCTCGCAAGGTCCCGGGCAATCCAGCCTTGGGAGTGGTGAGGCTGGTGTCTTCAAGTCCTCAAAAAGAAGGGGTTGTCTGAACATATGGTGCTTCGAAATTCCATGGTTGATCATCATGATCATCATGTTTGCGTTAAAAACCAGCTAATTTAGGGCTATCCCGAATTCTCAGACATTCTCAGACACACCCTAAAGCAGGGACATTGACCTGTTGCGGAGCCTGTGACTCGGTACACCAAGGTTTGACAATGGCTTCCATAGAAAAACGACCTACACATAGCGGGTTTTCCATATCCATTATGTTGCATTACTAGAGGGCATATGAATGTTAAATTGCCAATGTTGGCGTTTTGAGTTTGGTAAGTAGCCTTTAAGTATCTTGTATGTCTGGATGTGTCCATGAGTTTTCGTCATGTTCTTTGATTTTTCGTACGTGCCTGTTCATGCTGCTAGATCGTCTGTGTCATTTCGGGACGTCAGCAGTTGTCACTGCCATCATGTTTACTGGTGACATCTCCGTCTAGGAAGATTTGCAGGAGACCTTGATATTTTTGGCCTAAAATCAATAGTGTTTTTCAGATTTTTCTCTGGAAGCTCAACCCATGGAGTCATTTTTATGCAGGTATGCTGGAAGATATTGTGTCTTCTCTTCGGCCAGAAGCCCAGGGGTGTCGAGGAATTTCACAACAATGGTGTGATTATGTACCAAGTTGACATCAGACCAGTTTCAAATTTGGGGTAGAAGCTTCTGCGAAATATTGCGAAATCCTGCTGAGTGAGTTTTGCTTACAAGCCCTTCGATTTTTCATATTAGTCATGAACGATTGAACTGTTGAATTGGTACAAGTTGGTTGAGACCCCAACGTTCTCCCCTGCTATTGCACATGTATTGTGTAGTATACTGTCGGGTAAACACTGATATGTTTTTTTCAGGTAAAATCATGTAGATACATCCCCCCAACGAAAATAGACCATGTGAAATAGGGGCTTAGACAGTTCTTTTCCCAGGAACAAATCCATTCTCAGGGTCAAACTGTTAGGGGAATTGTAAATGTTCCACCGTTTTCCCCAAGTTATCACCTACAAAAGCAAACCAATGGTCCCTTGGGCCTCCCTGGAGGCTTGTCCCATTTCGGTCTCTTCAGCCAATATATATATATATATACATATATTATAATATTATATATATATTATATATATATATATTATATATATATTATATATATATTATATATATATTATATTATATTATATATATATATTATACATAAACTTAGTTACTCTTATCTTTTGCTCTAGAAAACCTAAGCCATTAAAAAAAAAAGTTGAACACCTGAACATTTCTTGAGTGAATACGATGGAAGGACCATCCTGGAAGCATACGTTCTATCTTTTTGACGTTACTCTATATATATATATATACAGCTAATTGTTTATTCATTACAACAAGTCTTCTATGTATATGGTTGTTCATGTGATGAATGATGATGAATGCCATTTGTTTACTGGATGTTCCATGGTTTTTTACTATATTCTCAATATGGTACAACATTGTCCTAGTTTGCTTTCCGTTTTCTAGGGGCTCATCGAAGGTCGGCCATGCTTTGAAGTGTAACCGTAACCGAAAAAGCACGGAGTTGTGGTGGCACGTTTTAAGTAAGATAGAACAAGGATTATTTCATGATTTACCCTCTGGTAATTTAACACAACTATGGAAAATCACCATTTTTTATGGGAAAATCCACTATAAATGGCCATTTTCAATAGCTATGTTAAATTACCGGAGGGTAATTGCTACTATTTTATGTAATTGTATGTAATTGTTAAGTGTTACTATCAACGCCCAATCAACTTGGGACGAAACATGGTTTTGCGGAGGGAGCGGTTCCCTACTAGCCATGGGGAGCACAGGAGCTACCGATTGAGTTCCCCTCCGCATGATAGTTTCGTTAGTTTTGAAGTCTTGTTTGATCAGAATGGTACCCTTACATCGACGGTAAAAAGCATCCTCTCTCCTGTAAAAAACTAAAACATATCTATTTGAACGAAGTGATAGATGGTCATTAAAGTTGACTTTTCACATTACCCTCTGGTAAACAAACAGTTTGCTATTGAACATTGCCATAGAAATAGTTGATTGACCCATTAATAGCATGGTGATGTTCCATAGTTATGTAAACGTTTACCAGAGGGTATTGTTTATCATAGTGCTACGTTTACATCCGCTGGTTTAGCATCATTTATCTGAACCACATGATAGACTGCCATCAAAGTTGATGGTTTGGAGTCCGCACTGCCCCAATATCATGAGGTGTAAATATGGTGAATTGAAAATTGCCATGGTTTTCCCAAAAAACATTTCCCAAACTCAGTATCAAATGTTGGTCAATCCCCAGCAATGAAGTAACCCACTAGTAATACACGGATCCCCATTGCTGGGTGTTGATTATTGGGTTTACCGCATTGGAGGTTACGCTTTTTTTTAGA
>CAMXCT020001559.1:42500-145440 GCA_947184155.2 Cladocopium goreaui
CCAACTTAGTTGAAAACTTCTCTGTTTTTTTGTTGCTTTGGACCAAAAATCATCCAAAAGTTCTACGGATTTACCCTCTGGTAAACTAACATAACTATGGAAAATCACCATTTCTAATGGGAAAATCCACTATAAATGGCCATGTTCAATAGCTATTTTGACATAACCAGAGGGTATCTCTTCACGGATTCTGCTGTGCATCAACAAAGTTTCGGCCGAATCTGGGAGATGACGTCCACCGATGCAGTTGGCAACGCCGAATGGTGAAATCCCAACGTTTTCAACTCAGCAGTTGAGCCTTTTTTTTATTTTGGGTTAGATAAAACAAAACAGGGTGTCTCCGAAAATATCTGAAAATGCTTGGATGATTTTATTTATACCAGATCTGGTTGGTGACTGGAACATGTTTTATGACGTTCCATTCAGTTGGGAATTTCATCATCCCAACTGACTTTCATATTTTTCAGAGGGGTAGGTATACCACCAGCCAGACATGGGTGTCTCTGTCGTTGATCAATCCCTACGAATCCATAGGCTCCAAAACGTACACTCAGGGTGATGTGAATGTTGGTTTATTAACACCCATGAAAATATCCATTAACTATAGTTACATCATGTTATATCATGTTCTATCATGTTATATCATGTTATATCTACCATAAAACAGCATTTTCTTGGAACCATTCCCTAGCCACTGCAGTCTGTGATGCTGGCGGACGTGGCTTGCGAGACGCCCTTACACTTTCAGGTCGGGGATGAGCGATGGAAAAAAACATGGGAAAAACCCTATGGATTTATCGTAGGGACCTTCCAAAAAAAAGGTAATGCTTGATGGCAAGATGACAATAAACATCAAAAACCAAAAAATATAGAACAAACATAATGTTTGATGGAAATAGTACAATGTTATAATAAACCAGTAACCATTCGATTTGATAAGATATTGAATGACAAGAAACCATTAACCATTCTATATTATATTATTGGGTACCCAATTTAAAGACAACCCCCAAATTGGGATTTAACGGCAAAAATGGGGCTTAAGCAACAGATTTTTTTCAAGCCAATGGTTTGAAAATATCACCCGTTGGATCCATGGTACCTGCTCCTTAGAAGTGGTTTTTGGGGTTGTTCCCTTAATATAATATAATATAATACAACATCATAATAATTGATCAGGATGTTCTGGAAAGCTATCAGTTAGACATTTTTTCTTTTTGGGCGGATGTTCAGGCCATTTTAAGAGCCAGGTCCATGATGCCATGGCTTCCTTCTGGTATCGCATGAATCCGAACTTTGTCAAGGGAATCAATAATATAATTATATATAATTTGAGAAAAACGATAATAAACCACCTATTTTGGGAATGGTTTATACAACCTATTTATATCTATTTATGGTGAAATTGGGGATGATGGTTTGATTATTGGGAATCCATAATGTGTTTTTGTTTCATGTGTTTTTCTTTACAAGTAGTGCACAAGGATAGAAGGTTTTTGCTGTGTTGACTCTGCGACACAAGTTTGAAGAAGCGCAAAGTCTCGAGCGGACTATTTCCATTTTCAATTTTATATTTATTGAGAAATGGTTGGATGGTTTCACATTCTATGTTTAGCAGTTCCGAACATTCAGCAAGAGATACATGTCTATCTTATTACGTTCATGTTCCAGAATCCATGAGTGCCAAGCCATACAGGGTTACTTTCACAAACAGCAAGGCACTTTATTTCTGTGTCAACTGAACATTGGCAGTAAGAAATTCCTCTTGCGGCGGCTGATCTGATTTACGGATTGTATGAACATATCACACGAACGTGTGTGTGTGTGTGTCGCGGATATTTTTTTGGTGAACATAGTACATGATTTCACATACAGGAGACACTGATTTCAATTTGCAAGTATGTTTCCAAAGATGTTTATCATGATAGCACTGTAGTACTGAAACCCATCTGGTTGGTGGTTTGGAACAGCTGCGGGCTCAACTCCTCCCAGTTCAGCGGTGCAGCGGGGCTGGCTAATCGTTGAGCGGTTAGTACACCCTGCTTTGGTTGCATACCGTTCCATGTGTCGTTGCCATGGCTCGTGAGTCTCCGTTTGTCCCGCTTTGACGATGACGCTGGCTACCCGGTTGTGGCCTTTCCTTGTCTTGATGGTGGTCTACATTGCGAAGGGGGTGCAATTGTTGCACCGGCAAACTTCTGTTCGGACGGTCAGGTTCCAGGATTCGTGGGACTACGACGGCTTGTTCGCCACACATGTCTTGAGCAGCAAGTGCGTGCTCTGGCAGCTCCCACAGAAACCCCCTGGGACTCTGTGTGCTTCCCTGGTCCCTAACCATAGCGCAGAAGCAGCACCGTTTCGCTTTGAGAAGTTTGAGTTCAAACAATCAGTCACTGCGGGCAGTTCGGCATGCACCAACACTGCTTGGGAAGGTATGAGGAGCCTTGATACAGCCATGGTTGTTCCACAAGTGAGCTTTTCGCCCTGGTTGGATTCTTTGCCTGGATTCATGGTCGAGGTCCCTGACTTGAAACAGATTAGACAACGATTACTGCGGTTGAACATCTGGGTGGCGCACTTTCTTTTGCCCGCTTGGGTGCGCACTCTTCAGCTGATGGTTCGTGCTAAGATTGCGATTGGTGATTGGGGTCCCTCCCGCGATCGTTTCTGGTTGGTTCCTAAGACTTGGCTAGGCTTTGAAGTGCTTCACCGCTCATGTCAGCAGCGGTTTGTGTGGAGGACTGGCAAGTTTCGCACAGTTTGGACGAATTTGTGGTCACATGTGAGTTCATTCCTTGGCCCCGCTACGACGTTCTTGTTGCTGTCTAAGCAATTGGAGATTGTTGTGACGACGTTGTTGGGCCACTGTCCGCACGCTTGGCTGGTAGAGGTGATGGTTTTCTTTAATTTGACTCGGGCCGCAGAGCGGCTGCCCTGCACGTTGACATTTGCCGAGGCTGACAGGCCACCCAACAAGGGTCGCTTGTCCCTCTGATTACTCTGGTACATAGTGCTTCGTTCCATACCCCGAGCAAGCACGCTTATCGGAAATGGTGGAAATGGTGGTTTGGAACATTTTTAATTTTTCCATATATTGGGAATAATCATCCTAACTGACTAATATTTTTCAGAGGGGTTGAAACCACCAACCAGATTAATTAATTATATTATATATATATACATATTATCATTATATTGTATAATATATATGGTTATATATGTGGTTTTATAATTACATATTAAAAAATATTATGATATTATCCGCGTTGAATCCCATGACCATTAAGATCCCATGCATATCCAAAAAAAATGCGAAAGCCACAGGAGAGTTACATCGACAAGAGCTATGAGTGGAACGAGTGGAAACTTCGGCAGGATGCAGGGGACTTGGAAGGCTGAAGAGCAGAACGTATAATTACCCTGTGGTTATTTAACATAGCCATGGAAAATCACCATTTTTAATAGGTAAACCATCTATAAATGGGCCATCTATACCATGGCTATGTTAAATAAGCAGAGGTTTTGTTTATTCGAAATGTTGAGGGTTGCACCGTGTTTTTTTGTGTGGTGCATAATTTGATATGGGTATGGGTCAAAATTAGGTAGCCCAATAATTGGATGGTTAATACTAGACCAACATCTGTGGTCCCCTAGGTCTTCCATTTTGACCCACATCCATATGATTTGATTTTGCATATAGGATTGTTCATGTGATTTTATATTGATTGAATGGAATATGAATGGGATGAATATCATTGGATAAATAATGGGGTATTATTGATATTATTAGTGGGATATATACCCTTTAGTAATCAAACATAGCAATGGAACGAATCCACCATTTATTGATGATTTGGACACTGAAATTAGCGCCTCATGATCCAACGGAAATGCAAATCCAAGGAGAAGCATCCAACCAGAAGATGACCCATTTATAGATGATGTTCCCATCTAGAAACCTCCATTTATGGTTGGGATTTTCCATGGCTATGTTAGTCATAACCAGATGGTATAACTCACTACACATCGGATCTCATCCCATCGGATCTTCTGACAAATCACCAGCCAAGGTCCCCCAAGCATCGCCAGAGGTAAACCTCTGGTTCGTTCATATTCTGGGGGACCATTCCCAACAGTACTGCAACACACATCCACTTCATTGAATTACGACTATATATACATATATATCTGATTGGTGGTTTGGAACAGGTTTTATTTTTCCATATTGGGAACAATAATCCCAACTGACGAATATGTTTCAAGATGGATTAAAACCACCCACCAGATATATAGGATACACTAACAACCAATTGTTAACTAACAGTATGGTAGTCACCTTGGGTTGTTCGGGTACCCCTAGTAGTAGAATTTCTTGAGCGACGGAAAATTCACGACATTCTCCGCTACTGAGCTCTTTTTTGGGACAACCAAGTAACACGTTTTTTTTTTCTACCCTACGGACTCAGCAAAAGGTGCTTTGGCGGTTTGAACTCTGAGAATTCCCCAACCAAATAGTCTCAGGTTGAAATGACTAAATGTGAGTTTGTCTCAAAATAAGGTACCCATAGGTACCCCCATGTCCAATGGTTTTTGTTGGGAATGTTTAGGATATCATTGTCCCATTGTAGAAAGGCAATAAATTGTAGTATATCACATTTCAGGACAAACCCAAGAAGCGTAATCTTGGTTAGACTTTGTCATATTGTGGCATATCCCATTCTCTCATATCTTTTCATTGTAGCTCATTATGTTTTATGGTTATCTCATTATAGTTCATCATAGTTGATTATATATCATTATAGCTCGTGATATCTCATTACATATCATTATACATACATACATACAAACATACATTACATTACATTACATTACATTACATTACATTACATAACATAACATAACATAACATAACATACATAACATACATAACATACATACATACATACATACATACATACATACATACATACATACATACATACATACATACATCCATCCATACCATACCATACCATACCATACCTTACCATACCTTACCTTACCTTACCTTACCTTACCTTACCTACCTTACCTACCTACCTACATACCTACCTACATACCTACCTACCTACGTACATACATACATACACACACACACACATACATACATACATGCCATGCCATGCCATGCCACGCCATGCCACGCCACGCCATGCCACGCCATGCCACGCCACGCATGGCATGGCATGGCATTACATTACATATCATTACATTACATTACATTGCATTACATTGCAGTACATACATATATATATATGATATGTGATTATATTATATCATTTTACGATATCATTATATTTCATTATATATATAATCGTGTATATAACGTATATTTCACCATATATATATATATATTTACATCAATATATCATCATTAAACGGTTACCACGGTTGTTGGCGTTATTTTTCCCGATCAATCCCATTGAACAAAACCAACTTCGTCAACAAAAAATCAACTATGATCAACTATGCTGGTTGGTGGTGACTGGAACATTTGGATGATGTTTCCCATCATATTGGGAATTTCATCATCCCAACTGACGAACTCATATGTTTCAGAGGGGTAGGTCAACCACCAACCAGAATACCTACTTTCCGTATACAAAGTGTTGTGGCAGTCCCTATGGCAGCCAACCATTCGGATAAAGAAATGAAATAAACCATCATTAAACATAGTATCATGATGTATCATGTTCATGTGTCCATATTTTCCGATTTTTTTTCCACCACCCTTCATCCCAAACCAAGCCAATTTTAGTTCATCATCCCCCAACGAAGAAACCCAGGCCCTCCATGTGGCTGATATCCGGCGCAAGACGACCTCCACCACTCAGACGGCACGCGGTTCCCAGTGCTGAAAGGGACCAGAACTGGTGAAAACGCACTGAGAATGAGGATATCATGAGGATATGATGGTTATTTCATGTGGAGATATATGGAGATATATTACAGTATTTTTGATTTGACATGATCTGCAATGGTACATCTATGTACCCACTGGTTCTTCAAAGGACAGATTACAGATCTATACAGATCTCCACATGCTCTGGTTTGGTTTCTGCACTGTACACAATGCTTTGAGGTGGGATTCAAGTGTGCAGACTTTGGTGGACGGTATGATTGACTGAAAAACCATCGAATGATATCCCACTAAAAAGACCTTCACTTAATTGCATATGATAGATTATTATAGTATCTAAATAACTACAATCCATTATAATCCATTTAACAATGATTATAGGTCATTTAATAATCTATTATCATCCATTTATTATACTATATAAAATTACTTACAAACCATTTAAGTCATCAACCTACATTTTCCAAGCATCCCCAAGCTTCATTTTTTTGACCGATGCCAGGCCTTTAGCCACCTCCGAAGGGAAAACGAGACGCAAGTCTACCTACCCAAGGTGCGCGCCGGTCATGGTGAAGTCTAGTATCGATGTGTAAGAGAATGTAAGACATCTATCTATCTACATAATAATATATATATATATTATATGTTATTATATAATATATAATATATATAATAGGTATATATGATATATATATATATACATGATGTATATATATATATATATGATATATATTTTATTATATTGTATTATATTATATTATATTATATTAATATGTGGGTAGATTATAGGGACCTCACTGCGACCTCACTGGAATGATGGTTTGTTTTGGGGAATCATCATCAAATCACCTTATTTCTCAGGCCATTGTGTTTCTTATTTAATGTTGTTTCTCAACCTGAAACACTTGTGATTTGTACATACCCCTACTTGGTGGGTTATAACCGGAGTTATAAATGGGATTTTTGTAGGGTTAATCCACTGAAATCACTGGGGTTATAAGCCACTTACGATTCGTGGGTAGTTCGCCACCAAGTACATACCCCTAGTTATAAGTCACCATCAAACAAAGTGAAGTAAACCATCCACATTGGTAGATACCTATGAATGACTTGACACATTTTTTTGGTGAGTCCTGAGTGCCTGAGACGGGCCCCCTTGGAACGAGTAGGAACGAGTAATGGGATGGTATCTGAACTTTAGATGATTACTATGTTTTTATGGTTATATAATGTTATAATTGTTATATAAGTTACTAAGTTGGTGCAAATAACTCCCATAACTATAACTCCCATTTCACTATGGTTTATGGCAGATATAACGAACTAGTTTTCATGGGGTTTATAAACCAACTTATAACTGGGGGGCACCATCCTGTATATATAATTATATATATATACCCCAGATGCTCCATGGTGCTGGAATTTATATACCTGCATGACTGGGTCATTTTTGGGGTAAATGTTAGGATTCATATTCCAGCACCATGGTTCGCATATGGGTAATATACCATCCATATACCATCCATATACCATCCATATACCATCCATAAGTCATTCCATATACCTGGTATAGTTATAGATGTGTAACAACCCCCAACTAGGTGCAACCACTATGGATACCCACGTGATCTTGGAGGAAACCCCTGGGAAAATTCAGAAGGTGGATTTTGAAACCGTGCAGCAAGCCGTGGGAATTCATGCTGGAGGTCATGAAAATCAAAGAACTTCAACAGGAAATCCATTGGAAATCCATTGGAAATCCATCTAAATTAAATTCTATGATAAAAAAATCCATTGGAAATCCATTGGATATAGTTACTTTCTATGTTACTTATAGATATTCTATGTCTATGGGCCATTGGAAATCCATTGGATATAGTTACTTAACTTAATGTTACTTGTAGATACTTATACTGGTCGGTGGTTTCAAACATCTGGATTATTTTCCATTTCATGCATGGGATGTCATCTGAAACCCATTGACTTTCACTCCATCATTTTTCAAGATGGTTAGTTTACCACCAACCAGGTATGATCATAACTCCCATGATATAACCCATATATAACCATTATTATTGGTATTATAACCACATGTTTTATACATTTATATACCACCAACCGAAACTTATAGCCTATTTAAGTGATGGCCATGGATACCTATAGCAATTTCTTCAGAAGGCCATGCGGCCATTGTCGGATGCTTTATCAGGAAGCTGCCACCAGCACCAGCACCTCGCGGGGAACCAATCCTCCCAGGCTGGCCTCCCGGGTTTTGATCGTGAATATGGAGGTTTTAATGGGAAAACCCATAGGAAAACCATAGGAAAACCATAGGAAAACCATAGGAAAATGGAGGTTTACCCTTCGGTTAATGGTTAATATACTGTTAATAATTATTAATATTAATGGTTATTATATGGTTAATGATGGTGAATAATCTAATGATCAACTGGTTGATGGTTGACCCCTCTGGTAATGACTAACAGTTTGCGAACTTGAACATGACCATAGAATAGTGGATTTTTTTCCATTGGAAACGGTGATTTTCAATAGCTATGTTAGTTTACCGGAGGGTAAATCATCAATGGAAACCACAGTTTTTTTTTAACCACTGTGGTTAAAAAATTGGAGGAAACCCATCAATGGATGATTTGAGGGGGAAAATCTTACCCGGAAATTCCATGGGTTTTTACCCGCAAATCCATGTTGGATTTGATCACAGTGGTACATTGATCCCCTCAAAATGGGGCTTAATTTTTGGGGAAACCATCCATGATCATCAGTGGATTGTTTCAAGGGAAAATCTTAACCGGAAAGTCCATAGTTTTTGTTTACCCAGTAAATCTAAGGGGGCTCCTGTAAATCTTCCTCTCATCTAAGTCTACGAAAGCAAGCAATGAGGATTCATTGGATGTGTTTTTGAAAGCATATGACACTGCCGGGTTTCGGGCATATTTGGATTAATGGTATATATACTTATCTGGTTGGTGGTTTAGAACATTTTTATATGTTTCCATATATTGGGAATAATAATACTCCATCATTTTTCAGAGGGGTAGGTATACCACCAACCAGATACTTATATACTGAGCATAGATGTCCCAAATTCCCACTGGTTGATTCATAGATGGGGATAATCTGACTCTCCTAGATGATCTCCCCCAGCTGTGACCGAGAGCTGGTTCCCATGAGTTCAGCTGCTTGGCGAAGCCGAAGCCGGTCGATTGGAATGACCAGCATTGAGAATATGTTATGCCGGTCATTCCAATTGTTTATGACCATAGAAAATGATTGTTATATCAAATGAGAATCATGGAAAATTGTTTTATCATATTGTAATATCATACACATTTGCTATGACTTGGCATAAATTGGTCATTAGCAAAAAATACGTAGAGGGCGGTTCATCACCAAAAATTTCAGAATGCCAGGTGGCACATGATTGGTGACCAGGGTAAATGATTGACATTGACTTTGAATCCCAACAGCGTGTGGTTCTAGAGGTTGGAAAAACTTGGTCCTTCCCACTGCATTGGAGGTTTTTCTTCACGCGGAAGTTTCCAGGTTCCAACTTCGAGCCGACTTAGAATTTTGTATATATATATATAAATATACTAGAATAACGACTAAAGAAACATTGTACATAGAAATATCTGCAATTTTTAATCCCCAAACTGGAGGCTTTAATCATGTTTAATCTTCAAAAAAAGAAACGCCGTGGCACCTGGTAGGCTCAAAAAATACTTCGTGGGTCTCCGTGGTGTGCCTCAACCAATGCAAGTAGGGGCAGCCCAGTGGTAACTGCTGGTGGTGGTAACTGGTGAGTGTTAAGGGCTTAGTCTACCCATAAATATGGCAAGCCAGGACTTGGGACTTCGGTGCAAAGCGAGAGTTGCTGCAGATGGTGACATTCGTACGTGTTTTTTTTCGGAATGTGTTTTTTCTGGATTTGATCCAAAGAATCTACAAACCCCCAAGTTTTTCTAGCTGATTTGGGTCCTTAAAACTACTAAGATTTCCGATGGCCCGTCCCCCGAATATCCAACCACCCCAGAATCTATGCTTCAGTAGCGGATTTGCACATGTGGGTATCACTTAGGAGGGATATTTTATAGTAGCTGCAGGGATTCTGACTACCCTCTGGTTATTTGACATCGCTAAGGAAAATGACCCGTTAAAAAAAAAAATGTTTTATGCTGTTGTATCTAGTTGAAAAGGATGATCTAAGCCATAGCGGCTATTTGTTGATATCTGTCGTATATTAGCAGAGGGTATATCATATCCCATTCGTTTATCCCACTAAAGCTTCATAAATGGCAGTGTGTCAAAACCTTGTACCCCTTTTGTTCACATCAAAATAGCTGGTAAATGGATGTTCATTCCCCTAAAATGGTATTAATAGGTATTGATCCATACCCAAATATCCCATTAAATCCCATAAATCTCCCACGAAATCACAGGAAAATCCCCTGTTTTGGTGGTCCTTGTCACTGGGGCAAGCCATGACGTCCAAGCGCTGCCGCGCGCCTGCGCGCGTGCGCGCTGCAGGTTGCCGAATGCAGATACGATCTTTGAGATGTCCGATCGAAAGGGTCGCTTCCCGAAGGAGCTGGGCACCTCACAAAATGGAACATCATTTGTATGATCATATAGATGTTAGATAGTTTAATATGGTTAATTAATAATATGGTTACAAATATGGTTAATAATATGGTTGATAATATGGGTAATAATGTTGATAATAATATGGCTAATAATATGGATAATAACATTGATATTTCTGTGTATTCTAGCAGAATCGAAAACATGTGCATCACATGCGTTCTCGTTCATCTCAAAACGAAGCATTCCTCTTGTGACTCATTTATACAAATTAACAGCTGATATTAGCATATATTGGCTTCCTTATCAAGTCTTTGCACATGATTCATCTACTAAACAAACATTGACATACTCTAAACGTTGCTCAGAGGGGGACTTGACCGCTTTTCACCGTTCAACGTTTCACCCTGCAAAACTCGCACCGGGGCATCACTGGAAGCCACTGGTGAAAAAGACGTCTCAGCGAATTTGGTTGTGGGTTGGCTGGTAGTTGTTGATTTCTTTGATTTCTATAGTTTTATTGTTAGCAGATGCTAGCAGGAGCATCTATATAATCTATGATGATTATATTATTGTTATTATGTGTTTGTTTGTGTTAACATTGTCTTGAAGCATAGTTGGTTTTTGGTTCAAAAGAGGGTCTACACCAAAATGTACTGCGTTATCGTTACTATTAAAAGCACAGTTGGTTACAATGGCAATTGATCCTTAATTTTACCGGCAAACCCAAATATGGTCATGGTATGATACCCATATGCTCCATGTATGGAATATTTGCCAACATTTACAGTACCCCAAAAATGACCCAGTCATTTTTCGGTAATTATTCCAGCACCATGGAGCATCTGGTATATGTTCTTTCAATTGGGGTGTATGTCGAGTACAGCGATTTCGAGTCGCGACACAACTCGGATGTAAAGTTCGAGCCCAGTTCGCTCGGGCCATGGATGCTTCGGATGGTGTTGACCATCCCATGAATTGTGGTGTATTACTACCATGTGGGGCCCCCTAAATAGCTAAGTTGCTGCAGATAACTTCAATAACTCTGGTTTATGATACCTATATATATATATAATATCCTACTATATAGTTAATGTTTTTTTTTAAAAAAAAAATAACAACTTCCAACTGGGGGGCCCCACTTTGTTCCAGATCTACCATTAAAGCGTTCTGCGATCCAATTTGTTTGCTCCGATGGACCCATTTCTGCCCCCCCCCTTCGTTCGTCGCTTTGAGAGCACATGAACTGCATCTTGATGGATTATTATGGAACTTTAAATGATGAACATAGCATCTTTGGGAAACTTTAAATGATGAACATAGCATCTTTGGGAAACTTTAAATGATGAACATAGCATCTTTGGGAAACTTTAAATGATGAAACATAGCATCTTTAATCGATCATTATGAGTTTCTTGAATTGCATCTTTATGTCCTAAAATGTGGATCGATTATGAGTTTCCCAAAGTTTTCCACATGGAAAGTGGTTTCCCATCGAGAAAAGGCAGCAATTTATATACCCTCTGGTAAACGTTTTCCCATTGAAACCTCCATTTTCCTATGGTTTTCCTATGGTTTTCCCATTGAAACCTCCATTTTCCTATGGTTTTCCTATGGTTTTCCTATGGTTTTCCCATTGAAACCTCCATTTTCCTATGGTTTTCCTATAGTTTTCCTATGGTTTTCCCATTGAAACCTCCATTTTTGTTAACGTTTCCCAGGCCGGGTCACTTGGCCAACTTTGGGTCACGGCCGAACGCCCCAGGCGCACTCGCCCTTCGTGACCGTGGACGTGCGATTGGAGGCGTCCAGTGTTAAAATTCGCCTTGGAGGCGATGGTTAGAACATCAAGAAATGGTGGTGAAACCATGGTTAAAACCATGAAAACATTGTTTTTTTGAAAATATTGGGATTTTTGAAACAAATATATATGGATATGAAAAACCGGGGTGCGGGTACCATTTAGGTGTCAGATTGTTACTCTTTGGGAAGTATCCCCCAAAAAAATTATAGACCATGGTCCCATGGTTTATTAATCCGGGGTTGACATGAATATTTACCCTCTGGTAAATTAACATAGCTATGGAAAATGGACCATTTACAGATGATTTTCCCAATAAAACCTCCATTTATAATGGATTTTCCATAGCTATGTTAAATTACCAGAGGGTAATGTCAAAATCAAGATGGTTTTCTAATATTAACATATTAACCATATGGTAATCCGTTGATATAAAGATGGTTGACTTCACTTGGAAAATCACCGAATCTTAATGCAGGCCGTGGAGCGGTTGCCGGAGGAGAACATCTCATGCAGCTTTCAGAAGGCCAGTGGCTGCCAGTGGCGCAATCGGCTCATCAGTTCAATCCCTGGCACAGGTGAGGATTCTATGGGGATTACCCTCTGGTAAACTAACGACATAACTATGGAAAATCACCATGCTATGAATGGGCAAATCATGGTAAATCCACTATTTCGACTGGGCCATGTTCAATAGCTATTTTGACATAACCAGAGGGGATACCATTGAACCATCATCTTTTGAATGGGGATTGATCCATGATTTTTGTTTGGGATGAGGTTTTCGCGATGTCACAGGAATGATGGTATTTACACATATATATATAATTCATGATATGTATATATATATACATGGGTACAGTAACTATCCCAACATGTATTATGGTTTCAGACTGGGTTGATACTTGTCAGCTATATCAATTGCTTCTCCGTTTCATATCAAGTTACAATGACACAAATAAGACTTATTGATATTAAGAAAAACAATAAAATGCCAGTAACATAAATTAATATATCAGGCACTACTTGTTTTACCACCATACAGTAGACAAGACATCCCAGAAGCCTTCAAAAAATCGAGGATGGCCTCCAAAAAAATCAGCCTCTCAGAGGCTGGGGTTTGGTTGCAACAAAAATTGCCCCAAGTTAGTGCCATTTGCATATTATATAAATATATACTGGTGTTGCACATATATATATATATATATATGTTTAATTAAATATATATATATATATATTCCGATAGGGAACTTGATGATTGTCCCATTTTTCTGCAATTAAATGCGGGAAACTGGGTTAAACCCATGTAGATTTGAGGGGTACCTGCGTTTTTGACAAAAGGTGAATCTGTGTTTTATGCCCTCAATGGGAAAACGATGATTGCCACATTCCATCCACTGACTGATTATTTTGCCCCCTGAATTGACACATGTTTTTCGGTTTTCAGACAAACCAAAGACTGTATCATTTTGTTGCTTCAATAGCCTCATATGTCCATGATATATGATGCCCATTGGTGCGCTATAAAGTGGGATATTTCCATGGTAAGTGGGATATTTCCATACTCCATGTTAGATATATGATGCCCATTGTATATCCCACTTGGTTCCGTAGAACTCCAACATCAGCCACTCGATTCTAACATGGAATTCACGGAATCAGCCAGCAGGACAGCATGGATTTGCAAATCATACATTCCTTCACTGGGAAGAGGTGCGTCACTGGTGCGGGTTGATGGATGGTGTCTTGGCCCAAGTTGGATAGGGGTGTCATTGTAGGCGCAAGTCATGCAATGGATTTGGATGGATTGTGTATTGTTGCAAGTTGATGTAAGTTGTATATAATTCTGCTGCTTGATCATGTTCGATGTAGTTCAGGCGTTCTTGGAATGTGGAAGCCGCAACTATTCCCAACATTTGGTCTGGGACAGAGACGCCATGTCGGATTTGGACTTGGAATCCAAAAAGTTCATGGGAATAGGTCCAGATCCAAAACTAAGCATGCCAGTAATGTGAGTCAAGCAGTAGTAAATGGTGGTATAAACCATAAATTACCATAAATGTGGTTCATTATCAACAGTAAACTTTACCATAAATCGGTGGTATAAACTTCAGGGTCATGTGATTCTGCGACCATTTGATCATGCATGACGCAGCTGCTACATATCAATGAATGCGACTGTCCTGTCGAAATACCACAATGGCAGCTCTCCGCGCCACAGCCCATGTATGACTGAAATTTGCATAATTATTCACCTCATTTCATGGGCTGTTCCGGGCATGGAATTCTTCAAAAGAGCCCTTTTTGTGAATATATATATATATCATCTATAGTTGGATAGTATCCATTAAATTAAGTATACAAATTGTGAATATACAGTTATACAGTTGGTATATATATATACATATATATATATATATGTATAATATACACACCATGCTATGCCCTACCATCTCCAAAAACGGCGTAGCAACGGCACTCCAAACTTAAACTTTGGCCATGGCATTCCGACTCTCAGCCAGTGGGGCGCCGGCCCCGTCAGAGGCCAGGTTTTTTGTTGCCTCAACATGGAGCATAGCCCCCTTTTTTTTGGCCATGTCAATCCATTTCAATGGATAAAAATAGGAAAAACTAGGGTACATCATAGTAGCCATGTTAGTTGGTTAGTATCAATGGATTGGTTTAGGGGAAAATTTACAGGAAACCTTCATATTTAATGGTAAAAACGATGGTTTCCTCTAAGTTTTCCCTTAAACCAATCCAATGATAGTAGCCAATTTAACATTGCCATGGCTTTTGTTGGAAAGTAGCCCATTTGACAAACCAACTTGGTCATCGGTCAAAGTCGTCTCCTCGACAGTTGGGTGCAATCGGGAGGTGTTGCATCCAATGAAACCAGCTGCACTGGACTGAGAATCTGGGAATTTACCATAGGAAAATGGAGGTTTTAATGGGAAAACCATAGGAAAACCATAGGAAAATGGAGGTTTACCCTCTGGTAAACATACAAAAAACGATGGAACATCACCATGCTATGAAAATGGGAAAACATCCACTATTTCGACTGGGCCATTTTCAAGTTCGCAAACTGTAAACGTTTACCAGAGGGTACTCGTACTTATGAGACCATCGGAATTTTCACCAGGAATGAAGGGGTGAAGTATGCGGCTGCAGTTTCAGTTATAAGCGGATATATAACCAGAATTAACCATAGTCATTGGGAATATTTACATTACAGTTCAATTTATGGAGTAGAATAATCATTCCCATATGCTCCATGTATGGAATATTTACCAATATGTATCCCAAAAATGACCCAAATGTAGGTAAATATTCCATGCATGGAGCATCTGGGATATATAATGGGAATATAATTGGGAAATATTGGGAATATAGCGGGATGTACAACCAACAACATGATCTAGTTGGGTGTGTCTGAAAAATTGGCTGTAGCTCCCAAATCAGAAATTTACTAGAGAAAATTATTCTAAACCGGTGGATTTTGAGGGTGCCCTATTTTCAGACAAAATTGTTTCTCTTTTTGACGCATTTGTTTCAACAGGGTGAAATGCCGCGGACAATATTGTTTTCTCACTCCTTGAACGTTATTTCAACACCCCCTTTTAATGTGACATTTTGCAAACACTTGTTTCAAGGGTATCCTATTTTGTTTGATGCTGAGATCAACGCAAAGTCGTTGGTGTTTTACGATTTTATTCATTGAAACCTGAGTTTTCCAATAGGCTAACGAGAAGAAAAGGTACAGTATATCAATATTATAATACTGCAGTGTATATGCGTTCCAAAAAACCATTACAATAGTCACTTGGTGTTTAATAACCACTACGTTTATAATAATGATTATAATACTTATATGTATATAATACTCCTCTAATAACCAGTTACACAACCTCGTCACTAACCGGTCACTTCCAAGCGAAGGGCAGTAGCCGGAGCTCCGGCAGCATGTTCGGCAAGATGAAGGTGCTCTGTTCGGGTCAGTGATTTTCAGGGCTACCAGTGCCACTGGTATCCCAAAAAGGTTGAAATTCCATGGTGTGAAACTTAGAATTTATGATAGATATATCGAAATAGTGAATATGAATGGGATGGATGGTACCCTCTGGTAAACGTTTACAGTTTGCGAACTTGAAAATGGCCCAGTCGAAATAGTTGATTTTCAATTTTCATAGCATGGTGAGGGTATCCCCAAATGGTTTTTCAATTCCATGGTGAATTCTGAGTTGTTTATGGGTAGAGATATCATTTTTTTGTGAATATGAATGGGATAAACTGTGGTTGTTTAAAACAGCAACTTCGAATTTATGATATCGAAATAGTGAATATGAATGGGATGATAATGGGATTCACTGTGGTGTTTTAACATAGCTATGGAAGAATTCTGAAAGCCATGACCTATTTGTAGATGATAAAAGTGAGGATTTACCTATGAATGTCATGGTGATTTTCCATAGTTACGTTTAATGACCAGAGGATAGCTAAGTTGGTGCACAACTCCAATAACTGTTGGGCTTCTGGTAGATATATCGAACAAAATAATAAGTTAATAGGAGTCAAACAGGAGTTTTAAAAAGACAACTTTTTTGAACTGGGGGCACCACCTTGTACCAATGAATGGCAGCCATTCCAAAAGTCCAACGATGACCAATTTGATGAGAAGTCTAATATATGAGAGAATATCTGGTTGGGGATTATCCAATAATCCTTCCCATTGACTTTCATATTTTTCAGAGGGGTTGAAACCACCAACCAGTTTATATACTGCATGTAGTATAGATGGTAGATCCCATCTTAAATGGAGGGAAGAACAGCCATAGTTATCCATAGTTGTCATAGTTGCTGGTGACATTAAAAAAAATCAATGATCATCCCCCATGAAGCAAGTAAGCAATGACCCCAACTTCCTGTCGCGGGGTAAAGCTGAGTTGCTCGGTGATTTTGGGGCGAAATTCTAAGATTACTGATCGTTTTGTAAATGATATATTTTAAGTAAGAGTTTAACACACATTCAAATCACTCGTTAGAAAAGCCTGGTTAGGAGACTTACTAACAAACTATGGTTATTAACCACTTACGAAGCCTTGCTAAGCCTTCCAAAAGATGGATGATCCTCCAAATATAAGGACCTGCAGCCTGCAGAATATGTATGATCCTCCAAAATATCCTACGCCTCCAAAAACCATGATCCCACTAAGGGTCATACTATGGGTTATCAACCACTATATCAACCACTATCCTTGTATATTATCTCCAAGTATAAAACATGGTTCCTCTATTATTTCCAAAAAGTAGATAATTGGATGATGATAGACATTCAAATCATTATTATATATATATATATACATATTACCATATGTTCTCTATGACATCATACTGATACCGTAATGATTATTCCTAGGTCCTAGATATATGGTCATAATATATATATATATCATCTATTATATATATATCATCTATTATATATCATCTATATCATCTATATCATCTATATCATCTATATCATCTATATCATCTATATCATATCTATATCATCTACATCATATTATATATATACACACATAATTGTATATATGAATTTCATGGATATCATAGAGATGTTGTAATCATAGATGACCTCTTCCAGGACCGCGCCGCTGGCGCGGCGGCCGCCGGCATGGCGGCGGCCTCGCAGGCCGCCACGAAGGCGGCGAAGACGGCCAAGTACGGCGCGCCGGGGATGGATCATGGGGGTGAAGATATGGATATATATATATATATAATATGGATATGTATATATAATATGGATATATATATATATATAATATGGATATACATATATAATTAATTAATATAATATATATATAATATGGATACAATGTTCATTTAATGGTGAAGAGATAGGCGATATAATGTGAATATGCAATCATAAACATGATATTTGCCAATTATATTATCATGGGCTCATATATTTACATTATAATGGTATATATATATGGGATAGTGGGATATCATGTTTAGATGATCAAGATTTGTGGCTGCAATATATATATATATATATGGTTGATGGATGATCATGGCGTAATGGGATATACTCTACCCCCTAAAATAGCTGGGTGAATGGATGGTGTTTTCCCCAAAAAATGTCATAATAGGTTTTGACCCATAAGCATATGGGTTTATCATGGCGTTTTTCATGGGATATAGAAGCAACAGTCATGAGAACGAGAAATCATGTCATATAATGGTGTATATCATACAAGGTGGTGCCCCATAGTTAGCTAAGTTGGTTTATAACTCCCATAACTATGCATGGTTTATGGCAGATATAACTATAGTTAATGGGGTTTATAAACAAACTTTTAACTGGGGGGCACCATTCTGTAGCCAACTATATGATATGTGGATGTGTCTGAAAATAGGGGATAGCCGCTGGATAGCCCCATTGTTTCAATGAAATACGGGAAAATCATGATGATCCTTGTAGGTTTCCTACAAAACTGGGTCATTTTTGGGGTAAATGTAGGTGTGCATATTCCAGCATGGGTTGCATCTGGGAACATTAAGCCATAGTTCATCCCATGCAATCCAGTGGGAAGATTCCCCCATGCTTTGATGACATTCACCGATTGAGAATTGTACAGTAATTTATGGGATCTAATGGGAGTGTAATGGGGCTATAATGGGCTACGTTTTTTCCCGTTCTTTTTTAGATTCCCCCCCGTTTTTTTTCTGAAACCTATCCTCAAAGGTACTGCGGCAGGAAGCGAGCAAGCAAGGCAGCCAGCCAGCAAGCATAGTCCAACCCGAAACAAACACCCTAAACCTCCCCCCCCAAAAAAAAACGTAAGTCATTTGCAATGTTGAAGCCAATCCTCAATAAACTTTAAACCAGCCCCAAGCGACCCCGTAAAATAACTTTAAATAGACCGTAAGCAAATCCTGATCCAACCCTAAACATACCCTGAACGTACCTGTAAGAAACAGTGAACCAAACATAAATAATAACAAATATACGTACCTTGCCAAGCCTAAATGATCCATAAACAATTAAAATAACATGTGCCACAAACAAACCCTAAATAATTTCAATCCAGCCCCAAAAAAACACCCTAAACAAACACCTTAAAACAACTATATGTATTTATATATATATATACACAAACATTTTAACCAACTATATGTATTCATTTATATATACACACATTTTAAAGAGAAACAAAAAAAACTTAAAACCAACCCTGAACAAGCATCTTAAATGAACCTTAAATGAAGCATAATCGAAAATCTGGCGCATGCATGTTTGGTGATTTTGAGCCCACGAATGGGTTAAGACGAGAGCATGCTCCTGCAGGTTCATGGTACCCGCTAGGAGATTGAGATAGAATTGGTGTTATGATGATTTAATGGACATATAGCTGATATTTCATGAATAAGATGCAAAAGTAATGTCTTCCCCCAGTCATATTGAATACTTTAGATATGGTCCCCAAAATTGAAGAGATCCAATACTGAACCAAGGTTGTGGTATCAGGAGGCCCAATCAGGACTACTCTGAGAGAATGGGTTTGTTTGAGCAGGAAACATAAGAACAAGCAGGAAAAACATATAAAAATAAAAATAATACTAAAAACATGGAAAAATGAAAACATCTGCTGCTAAGAAGTGCATTCAGTATAGTGACAATAATGATAACACAATACTGACAACAATAATCACGATGATATTGTTACGATGTCATATTTTTCTAGATAACATATGCTGTAGGTATGATGCAAACATGATATATACGTTATTCAACATATCATTCTTGGAATACCCTCGGGTAAACGTTTACATAACTATGGAAAATCACCATGCTATTAATGGGTAAATCCACTATTTCTATGGCCAGTTTCAATAGCAAACTGTTAGTTTACCGGAGGGGTCAACCATCAACCAGTTGATCATTAGATGATTCACCATCATTCACCATATAATAACCATTAATATTAATCATTATTAACAGTATATTAACCACTGTCTGCTGAGGCGTCGCCGTGGCCCGCGACGCCGCCTTTGGTTCCGGCGAGAAACCTCTTCCGCCGCGTTCGCCGCAGGGCAGTGGTGGTGGCTATGCGCCGCGCTATGACGAGGACGACGAGGACAGGGCGCGACGGGTTCAGTGTGGAAAAGCCTGAGGGTAACGATCCCATATGCTCCATGTATGGTATATTTACCTACATTTGGGTGATTTTTAGGCAAATGTTGTTAAATATTCCATACATGGAGCATATGGGGATGGGTAAACAACCAATAACTAGGACCTTAGGAAAATAAACTATGAATTGAATCGGTGAAAGAGCGATTTTATTGAGGGTACAGGGTAACTATGAAAGTTGTGATTTGCTCAGAAGAATGAGATAATGAGGGTATGATGTGGATATAAGATGATTTAAGTAATGCGATTAAGCCTGAACAAATTGATATATTACTCTGAATAAGGATTTACTGGGACTTGGCCCAAAAATGTTTGGGATTTCGCCCAGGTAAAAGGGACACATCGCCAAATATATATGATAGCCATGGGCCGTGAGGTTTTTTTTTGGTTTAATGGTGATAAACAACCAAGAACTCGAAAATTATACCATGAATATATCGTACTTTATATGTTTGTATATTTGTATATGTTTTTTTTGTGTTGTTGGTTGTTTTTTTGTTTTGTTGGTTGTTTTTCGAAGGCAGCTAGGATATTTTACCAACAGTATATTATGATTGAGTTGTCTGAAAATTGGCGATACCGTAAAATTGCCGTTTGCATAGGAAGAATGATGGTCAAACAGGAAATGGCTATATTTGCAAAGCATTGTTTTAAGGCAAGAAACATAGGGGTAGTTGTAAATAGTTCAACCATTCAGTACAATGGGATTATCGTGATCCCTTGTGGAATGCCCACTGAAACACCATTGACGTAAATATAAAGGGTACTCAGGGGTTTTCTAATAGGATCTTTACATCGCTCATATTGACACTGTGTAATGCACTAAACCAATGATCTGGTGATTCCCGTTATGAACTTGACATTGCTCAATTGTCATTTATCCCCATTTCATTCCATTGCTGTGTGTCCACTCTTACAAAAATGGTAGATCCCCAGAGGTTGACATCTCCCATCTTCAACACGGGTAACCATCAACCATCAAACCATTGTAAACCAATCATGGCCAAGGAGGCCATCATTGCACCATGCCGGCCATGCCCACTGAAAATAGCCCATTTTAAGCCCCAACATAGCCCGTGAATTTGGTTGGATTTAGTGGAAAAATCGCTCTGATTCACCAGTGGATGGAATGGGATATCCTATTTTCAAAAGGGCAAAACAATACTGGTTGGTGGTTTGGAACATTTTATGACTTTCCATATATTGGGAATAATCATCCCAACTGACTCATATTTTTCAGAGGGTTTGAAACCACCAACCAGAATAGTTGTTTTTTTGAGTGCGGCTTTTGAGACCCCAGCTATCGTTTAGAGTTTGCAACACTGGCTGGTGTCCCCAATTTTGTTAAGGCAGACTGGTGCAACGCCAGAGATGTCAACCCCAAAGCGCAAGAAGTGCAAGAAGTGCAAAGACCCATCGGACTCAAATAAAAAACATGTCGAGGGACCGTGGAAAACAACTTTTGTCGAGGTAAAAAGTTGTTCATTCAGATCGAGCCCTAGAAACAATGCACACAGATGAATGTTGTCCCTCGAATGACCGAGGTAAAGCCTTGTTTTGTAGATGGGAATCAGCGAACGAGGCCCCTAAACGCGGAGAGCAAATGAAGACACGAAGGAGACGAGGTCAAAAAATATATATATAAGTAATTTGGCCAGATGGATGGGAATACTATGATGTACTTATACAACCCCCATTTTTGTAAAACCCCAAAATCCTTCCTCAGAAGGTACCTTCCATCAGCCACAGGAGATGGAATTGCAGCGCGCCCTCGCGGCTTCCATGAAGACCGCTGCGCAGGAGCCGGGGATTTGACAAGTGGGGATTGATATGTTCAACCATCAACAATTTCACTGGTGAAATATCAACATATCTAAAATATCTATTTGATGTCAAAATCAAACAAAAATATCTGGTTGGTGGTTTGGAACATTTTTTATGTTTCCATATATTGGGAATAGTAACCCCAACTGACTTTCATATGTTTCAGAGGGGTAGGTAATCCACCAATCAGCTATTTGATGTCAAAATCCAAGAAAAAATATCAATACTATTATTTGATGTCAACCCCTGCTATTCTTATAATTGATCATCAAAATCAATAGCTATAATCCAACAAAATTTAACATCAATCATCCACTGCTGGGTGTTGATCCTTTCGGAGTTGTGGGGGATCGATCTTGATGGGAATAGAATCAACGAGCTACATTGGGGATTTTTTGCCAAGTGCCGAGTCAGTATCCACAAGTTTTTTTTTTGCCATGCTTTAGGGATCCCCCCAAAAGATTGCATAGTTCATATCTTTTCCATCAGCTTCAAGAGGGGACTCACGGACTCATGCGAAGATACCCTCCAGTTCTGTTGAACATAGCTATTGAAAAGGGTTATTTCGTTCGATGATTTCGCTATATGAACATGGTGATTTTACATTAAGATGTTAGTTTCTTGAAGCTTAAAGGTAAGATGATTTCCTGTTATATTCACTCATACCCCCATCTTTTCATGGTTAAAATCCCATTTTTCATGGTTTCTTGTTGATTCTGTTTGGATCTGTGTTGAGTTTTGAGGATCGAATCATCACCGGTTTTTTCCTCGTCACCGGGAACTCGCCAGTCTCCCATTTAACCGTAGAAACCATGTTAGAGACATATGGAGGTTTCCGAAAATACAGATACCCTACTGAAAATGGTGATTTATAGTGGATTTTCCCATTTTCATAGCATGGTGGATCTTTCCAGTTTGTTATGTAAGCGTTTACCAGAGGGTACCCCAATAGCTGTATGATTCATGGATGAACAATCTTCTTTATTCCTATTTTAAATGGATGATTTGGGGTACTGTGCCCGAATTTTAGGAAACCTCCATATTAGGCAAATAGCTCCACCTGGCGGTCGTTCCTCAACGACGATAACGGATGACATGGTCCAGCTACAGCCCTTGGTACCGATTTCCAACGGGGAAATCGTTGCAGAGGGGGCCATTTCCATGTCTACAAGCATGGGAAAGAGTGACCGTCAGACTGCATTCTCAGAGTTCTTTTCTGGGTACCCAATTTTGATCCACATCCATTCATATAAAGTTGTTTGGTGTTTTTTGCTCATATTGTTTAGATACACCAGCCAGCATCAAAGGTGTTTAGAATGACAGTGAGCAGTGCTACTCCACGGTAACATGTAATTTAAGATTCATTAGATATTACATACTATTGAGTGTAAATGTGTTTGAGTTTGCTGAAGGGTTCTTCATTGATCTTATCATATACACATACATGAAAACCATTAGTGACATGGTTTTTGTTTCCCTTGCGCTCCAGCCGATTGCAACGAATCTTGTGTCTCCACAGGAGCGCACGAGAGGCGCAGTCAATGTACGGCTGTGATTTTGGACCATTTGGGATGGAAGAGAACCTTCATCCACCAACTACTCAGCAAGTCACTGCTTCGCTGTCAATGCCAGGTTGGAAACCGGCATGTTTTTGGTCCTGAAACATGTTTTTTTATCTTAGTATGGTTCGTTTTGACCAATAGATAGGGACAAACGATGGTAACAGAAGCCAGCATCGGTGCAAAGATTGTCTTATGTATTCTGTTGTTAGTTCCTGAACATATACTGTAATAATCTCAACAAAAGATAGATTTGTAGGCAAGGGTTTCGAGAGTGGTGTGTATATATATATATCATATCCTCAATATTTCCAGGTGTCCAATCTGTTTGCATCCATTGTGGAATTATCTGTTTTTCATATTCAATCTTGTGGACATCAGTTCCTTTCCCAGCTGATGAATCGCTTTTCATCAGGTGCAGAGGCACCGCGCTTCTCGGCAAGCCAGGCAAGCCAGGCCCCGATCGATGATCTAATGGGATCCCAATGGGATAATGGGAATATAATGGAGATATAGTGGGATATGGTGGGATATGATTCAATGATGGAAATATGATGGAAATATGATGGGAACATCATTAAAAATGGGATCTGATTCAATGATATACCCGGCCTGGTAAATGTTTACAGTTTGCGAACTTGAAAATGGCCCAGTCGAAATAGTGGATTTACCCATTTTCATAGCATGGTGGATCTTTCCATATAGTTATAGGTGAACGTTTACCAGAGGCTAAACCTCCATTTTCCTATGGTTTTCCTATGGTTTTCCTATGGGTTTTCCTATGGTTTTCCCATTAAAACCTCCATTTTCCTATGGTTTTCGTAGGGATAGATGGCCCATGGGGGTAGTTTCTACACAGACAGATCAAGGGAGAGAATGTCATCCAGCTGGCAAGCATTTTTTCCAGCCAGTCGCATCCATTTTTTGTTGGTGAAACATGGGAATTCATGGTGGTTCAATGGGATTTAATGGCTGGTTGGTGGTTTGGAACATGAATTTTCCTGGTTAATCTATGGTTAATCTATGGTTAATAATTGGAATGACAATATAACTGGTTGGTGGTGACTGGAACATGTTTATTTTCCATTCAGTTGGGAATGGAATAATCGTCCCAACTGGCCAAATCATATTTTTCAGAGGGGTAGGTCAACCACCACCCAGATAAGATGTTGACTGGTTGACTTCCCTATATCCCCGCAAGATAGACCCCTGAAGCCATCTCGGCAGAGGAAATCACTTTGCGGTTGGCTAAACCTCCAGTTCGTCGTGATCAATGTCCCCATTGTTGCTGGTTATGTAATGTTATATCTTAATTCTTGTTAGTCAATTCCCAGTAAATCCCATTAAATCACATTTGTTGTTGGTTAAATGCCATTAAAACCCAGTGTTTGCTTAATTCAGTAGAAGTGTGGTCAAGGTCCCAAAATTTGTTGGCAAACCATCTCTTATGTACCTTGCGAGCCTTGGCAGGTGCCTCGAAATCCTCCTGGTTTGGAGATGTGTGGAGCTGAGCGCAAAGATTGGCAATTCGTATTACAGCGGGATTGGATTGTATGGATTTCATATATCATTCTATATAGATATATACATATATGTATAATGGGTGTATATATATATACATACATATATTTGTATATTTATATATAAAGTACTTTACGTCGTGTGATCCCCACCCTGGCATCTATCCTCACATAGCACCTGCTGGGGAAGGATGAAGGTGGCAAATTCTGTTTGCTTGCATGTTTAAAATGGGAAAGGGTGATATGCGTCGATATTCTGGTGAAAGTATGTTTTCAGGTTTTCAGGATGGGTATACCAGCTCTACTCTATGTGTGTATATATATTATATATATATATATATTTATTCACATACGTATACATATATATATATAAGGTCAGGTGTGGATTAAAAAACACTGACTCTCCATTTTGTCAGCTTCAGGTGTTGATACTGCGACATAGTTTTAGCCTTGTTCAAGCAACCAAAAACTGACCTATATTATGTATATATGTTGTATATATATATATATATACTAATATACATATATATGACGGATGTAGATGACCAGCCGGCCGACCAAGATAGCGTAGGTGACCCCCAAAAGAGTCCAACAAGATCTGAAGATATTCAACATCAGAATAATTATGTATGTATGTATATATATATATATAGATAGATAGATAGATCGATGGATGGATGGATGGATAGATCGATAGATAGATAGATAGATCGATCGATGGATGGATAGATAGATAGATGATTAGATTAGATTAGATTTGATTCGATTAGATAAATAGATAAATAGATAGATACATAGATACATAGATAAATAGATAGATTTTTAGAGATTCGTATTTGTTGAATGATTTGATTGTGATTCCGCCATAAGTTTGGTGCTTTTGGTCGCCAAACAATGGTCCCTCCAAGAGGTTGATGGAGATGGGCTTCGAGGAAAGCTTGGTGAGGATCGCCTTACAGGTGGGGCAACCGATTTGGTCGCGATCCGTTGGTTGAGGACGTGGCGGACCTGACATGACCTGACTGGTGATTTGATCTGGCCATTTTACCAAGTCACCACAGGTGGTGATTTGATCATCCAAAATATATGGGGGATATCATCTGATTGGTGGTTTGGAACATGTTTTGTTCCCCCAAAAAAAGGTTGGGAATTGAATAATCATCCCAACTGACGTTCACTCCATCATGTTTCAGAGGGGTAGGTTGAAACCACCAAGCAGCTGGGGCTAGCCTACGCTTCTAAGTTGTTGTATTCGGATCAGGGATTGTATTCGGGTACCAGATCCCACTTTTCAGAAATGTTGGAAAAGATGACTCAATTCTACAGCACTGTTTGATGGCTTAAGAGTTTTTTTAAGGTTCAATCCTGAGACAACGTGATCCCCCTTTTTTCCCATTTTGTTTCCTAGAATAGTTGAGATGGATTGAAGCATGAATGAATTAATTATCACCCACCCATGTATCCCAGAATGTTTGGGATGCTACAGTACATTTTTGTTGGATCATGGATTTGATGTTTTCTTTGTATCCAACTCATTTTATTTGGAATGAATGAATGGATCATTTGCATAATATCATTGTATATCATTTATTTTGCCCCTGGAACGGACGTTGGTTGTTCCATTGAGGAAAAAACAAACCGATCGCCAACTTCATCCCCATCCAGACGCAAAAGTCGCCTGCTTCGCGTGGTGGCACTGTGGTGACACGAAACTGCGAAGCTGCTGAGGATTGTGACGGAGCTGCTGGACAAATGTGGGGGTGGGTCAAAACCTATTATCAAGTATTATCAATTTTAGGGGAATGAACATCCATTTACCAGCTATTTTGGGGTTCACGGCACGGTGCCAGGGTTTTGACCCATAGCCATCACTGGTCCAACTTAGAATGGCATCAAAGATTGCAGCAAGGGCCGAGATCATGGTCATTGCCATGTCATTGCAGTGGACCCTGCATGTGAAAGCTGTGGAATCCTGCAGTTGACATGTTCCGGAACGGAAAATGAACCGATCCGGGATCATCCTGATCCACAGTAGCAGTGGCTGTGTTTATTGGGGTAAATCAGTGCAGTTGTTATTCCCCAAAATTGTGGCCTTCTTCCGTCGATAAGAGGTAAGTCATGTGTCAAGAAACAACTCTCCAAATTATATCCGCATATATATATATATATATCCACATGATATCATAGTTTCTATCCCTATGGATCCAAACACCTCCTCAGATATAGTACTTACAGCAACCCCCAATATCGTATCACAGCATGCCTCAAACACTTCCTAAGAAGGAACGACTGGATCTATAGGGTATAGGAATCCCCACTTATCAGTTGGTTTCTAAACCATACGTAGGAACCAAAAAAAGACCATAAACCGTAAACCCTACAAAAGTATCAGTTCGTAACATATAGTAACTAATTATAAATATATCGACCATAGACCCTACCATAGTATCATACTTTCTAATAGTAACTCGGAATGATGAAAACCCATGTGAGGCCAGCGATGGAGATGTGGAGGCAGCCCTGGCGCAACTCTGTGCCAACAGGTGCGGACGAGTTCGGTTCGTTCGAATGGTTAAGCAATGGTGATTTTCTGGGAATTCATGGGGATATAATTATAAACTACCATAGGGATGTATGTTTGTAAATACATGATATTATATATTATATTATATATATAATTATATATATATAATTATATATATATACACATGATGTTGTACATCATCAACTTGAGATTGTTTGGCTGTGTCTGCAAAAGGGCTCGAAAATGGAGGGATACCTTCAAATGGCGTTTGAATGATGAAGGCAATGATAAAAGATTGAATTTGGGGTACCCCTAGTTTATATACTATCCAAGTTGGGTATGCCCGCCATAATTACAAACTGACAAGTTTAAGTTGAATAATGATAATTTGATGATATAATATATACATTAAGCTGGGATGGAGAATTTTACACAGAGTCTAGCACTGCCCAGCATCCCCTCAACTAACATAGACCCTGCGAATTATCCATTAGGAAAGTTGGCTTGAACCGCCCCCTGTGTTCTAGGGTCCAGATTAGTTGGATATCGATCCTGACCAGAAGTTGGTTTACAAAGGCCATAACTAGTGGCTTTATGCTGCATATATCTACAGTTGGATGGGGTTATCAATCAACTTCTACCTGGGCAAAACCTGAAAAATGGGGCACCATTTTGTAGGTGTTGCCATCTTTGGAGCTTCCCAGTGGTGGAAAGGCATACCAGAACCCATGGATTTCATTTGGTTGGTAAGTTCGTGAAAAAATCCCAGTATATCCCCATGATATCCCCATAAAATACCATGCTTTCCGCTTAGACTGCTCATATTTGCCAATCCACTGAAAGCCAGGGAAGACCTGGAGGGTGTGTGGACACCAAGATGTTGACTGACTCGGTTGGACAGTGCGAATATATTGGGGATTGTTTCCCTTTGGTAAACAAAAAGCTATGGAAGATCACCATGTTCAATGGGTAATCCGGCTATTTCGACTGGGCCATGTTCAAGTTCGCAAACTGTTAGTCATTACCAGCGGGTAAATCCTGCATAGAGGTTCATGGCTGGCCAAAAGCGAAGAAAACGCTGGATTTTCCATGACCCGCATGTGACGCATGTGCGTCGATGATGTGGTTGATTTTCCCAGTGGGAAATCCACTTCCAGATCAGCAGATCCAAGAATATATTGCGGATGACTATGATCCATATGTGTTTTTTCATGTTTGTTAGTGTTTTTCATGATTTAATGTGTGTTTTCTTTGTGTGTGTTGATCGATGTCATTGTGTTTTCTGGATTTTACTTCATTCGCTTGTGGCCTTTTGAACGAATAAATAGCTGACATGTGATATTGTACCTTGCTGTGAATGAATGTGAATAAGATGTGAGTCGAGGCAAAAAAAAACGAACGCGTGCTGCTATGCCACATGTTAGCGTCAAACCCGGAATGGGTTTAAGATTGAAACAAAGTTTGGATAGTAAGATATTGTAAGAATATGTAAGAATATCAAGAACAAACATGGATTGCCGCCATTTTCCCGCCACTTCCCCCCGTCCTGTCCCCCCCTCGGACGGGGCAAGGCCGCCAGTGACGGCAGTTCTGTTGGCACCCCAACACACGGCCGAGATCCTCAGTGACAGACGGTTGGTGGATGTTTGTTGGGGAGGTCCTATGAATTTTCGTGGGCCTTGAAACAGTTTCTGGTTGGTGGTTTGGAACATGAATTTTATGACTTTCCATATATTGGGAATAATCATCCCAACTGACGAACTCATATTTTTCAGAGGGATTGAAACCACCAACCAGAGTTTGATTGATTGTTTTGGGGCATGGTTTGTAAATCATTTCGATGTGGTATTGTTTGGTATTGTTTGATGTCATGAATTCATATGAATTCGCTAATATGGGTGAATTCTACAGCAAAACTGCGAAACATTGGCTACCTGACATGGCTAATTCAGAAAGTTCTGAAGGTTCTGAACCATCCCCCGAAGTGTGCATCGCAAATCATCCAGGAATGGTAAAGATATATTGGCAAACTGATGGTACTGATCCCCGAAAATTGGCCATAGAATTCGGGGAATGTTATTGGGGTTCTTAGTTACGCACCAAGATTGACGCGGAAAGAGAAGATAGCCCATAAAGATTGAAGCTTCATAAACACATGATGTGTGTAAACATTAAGTACCATAAACTTGACCCATCGGAGATGGATATCCAGAAACGCCAACAACCATCCCCGATTTTACCAGAAATGGATGGAAATGGGTTATATAAACTCTGCATAACTCTGCAATGCTGGAGGTTTGTGATTGGATTTACTACATCACAAGGTCACCTGGGAAACCCCCAAAACCAACGAGTCGCGGCCCACATGAAAAGATCCACCACGTTCGGTACTGAAGTGCAGGACGGTGATATTTCATGGTATTTCTATCTCTATCTTTCAAAAGATACAAAATGGTTAGGCATGAGGCATGAGATGTGTGCATATCTGCACTATCTCTTACTACCTCTAAGTTAGCTTTGGTATATGTACCCCCTAAAAAAGGTGGGATGTACCCTCTGGTTATTTAACATAGCCATGATATGGATGGCCCATAGAAATAGATGGTTTACCTGGGTTTACCCATTAAACATGGCGATTTTCCATGGCAAACTCTTAAATAACCCGAGGCGCAGCGCAGCGGTGCGCCGCATTGGAGGCGCCGCCTTTGTCCCAAGATCCGTTTGGCCCGGGGCCAAACGTGGATCTTGGTGGGTTGTAAGCCCTTAACAAATCTTAATATAAGAACATGGTTGTTGGTTAATCATAGTTAATAATGGTTAATAATGGTTAATAATTGGAATAACAATATATCTGGTTGCTGGTGTGGAACATTTTTTTCCATAATATACGGGATATATAATCCTTCCCATTGACGAACTCCATCATTTTTCAGAGGTAGGTCAACCACCAACCTGATGATTATTAACCAGCATTAACCATATAAGAACCATTAATATTAACCATTATATAATACCAATAGTATATTACCAACCAATGGTAGGTCAACCACCAACCTAATATGATTGGGTCCCACCCAGAGATGTCCATTTTCCCAGAGATGTTCCAGAAATGGCTAGGCTGCAGAGAAGAGGGCTGCCGAGGCCCGAAACAACGTGCGGAAGACCCAGGTGGTTGGTGATCTTTTTTGCGAAGATCCACAAGCAGCCAGTTATGTAATTGGTAATTATCTGGCACATGGTTGGATGCTTTTAGATTATTGTGGTATATACACGTTTATATGTGTATATTATGTGTATGTATATATATGTATATATGTTATATAATTTTATATATTTATAGATATATATATATATTTATATATATATATGTGTGTGTTTGGGTAAATTATAACGACCTCACTGCGACCTCACTGGAAATCATAGTTAGTAAGGAGAATCATCCCTAAATGGCCTTAATTCAGGTTAGTGAAATATTCTAATTTACCCAGATGCGTGTATGTATGTACATATGTGTCTATATGTAATATGTAAGTAACCGATTCTACCATATGCTCGATGCATGAACCCCGATTTTCTAGTTATATTTATGTGAAAACCGTGGTATCAGGATTCGATCCACAGCCATATGTGTGTGCGTGTTTTTTAAATTGTGATTGGCGATTTTGATGTATCTTGTCTTTTGCTTGCATATACCCTCTGGTTATTTAACATAGCCATGGAAGCCATGGCCCATTTATAGATGGTTTACCTATTAGAAATGGTGATTTTCCATGGCGATGTTAAATAACCAGATGGTATCATGTACATACATGTACATTGTATGTTTTCTTGGCTGGACCTAGTCTGGTAAATTTTGGTAAAGGGCAGCCTACTGCACTATTCAATGTTTTGCCAGTTGCCGTCCTGGGCGTAACCTCCCAGCAATCAACTTATGGTACTGGAATGTAAGTTGCAATCCATGTTTCTTCATGGGAAACTACGAGAAGATCATATGAAAAAAATGTTGAATTTCCAGTGCCAGTGGGTTTTTGAGAGGGTCAGTGATTACTAAAGCTGGTTGTTTTGTCCCGTGGCTATGAACACCTTAGACCTTAGGACCCGCTACCACCGTGGTTCTCCAAGGTGGTTGTCAGCATCATTCCAAGTTACGATCAAGATTGATTTATGGAGGTGTCCGAAAAAAGTGGTGGCTATCCCAAGTCACCATGGTTTTTTTTTCATACAAAAAAACATTACTGGTTTCAAACATTTTTTCCATTTCATATGTGGGTTGTCATCCTTCCCATTGACTTACTCCATGATTTATCAAGATGGTAAGAGTTTACCAGTTTACCAGTGATACACATATATATATATTACCATCTGGTTATGACTAACATAACCATGGAAAATCCACCCATTTTTAAGAACGGTAAACCATCTATTTCTATGGGCCATGGCTTAACCGGATGATTTGGGACTGCCATGACTCCATGACGTCCCGATGGGTCTTCAGAAGAACAGGAAACCATGTATTGTTTGCCCTCTATAAATGTATAGTTGTACATATATATATATATGTATATTATATATATATTATATTATATATAGATATATGTATGTGTATGAGTTTAACCTCGCAATGGAAAAATGACCCGTTTAGTCTGATAAGTCTCCTATATGGAGGTGTCCTAAGTCGTGGAGGTACCCTCAATAATCATCCATTTCTTTGTTGAATTTTCCATGAACTAAACCATCCAGCTATGGGGGGCTAGCCATCAAGGCTGGCACTATGGACGACTGGAGGTGCCATTCATGGGATACGAATGGGAAGAAAATGATAGAAACATATGGTTTTACATGGTTGCATTTGGATAGTTACTGGATGATTATGGGATGCTAGCTATGGTTAAGTGGTTAACTTTAGTTTATGAGTTTATGATAAATATATCTAGAGTTAATGGAATACTATTGGTATGATTATGAGATATACCCTCCAATAATCAAACTTGGCAAATTGGGAAACACCCAAACTAAATGGAGGTTTGTAACTGAGAAAATCACCTTTCAACAGTGCCATGTCTGATTACCGGAGGGTATGACCATGGAACAGCAATTCAATGGGCTTTGGAATGTCCAACCTATTCGATGATGATACATGATAAGGCAATATACGACACTGCGCTGTAAGATGACGTACATTACCAGACAACAGAATGCCATACAGTACAACACAACACACTGTTTGATGTCCAACATCCCCCCCTAGAACAACAACAACAACAACAGCAAAAAACAACCAAAAAAAAAAACAACAGCAGCAACAGCAACAGCAGCAACAGCAGCAACAGAAGCAACAGCAGCAACAGCAGCAGCAGCAACAGCAACAGCAGCAGCAGCAGCAGCAACAAAAACAGAAACAAAAATAGCAACAACAAACAGACAGACAACAGACAGACAGGCAGGCCGACAGACAGAGAGACAGACAAACAAAACACAAAAACGACGACGACGACGACCAGGTACAAGGTGAGGCCCTCGGGTTATGTTTGTTGGTTTTTAAAGCCATTGACTAGTTCGATATATCTACCATAAACCATCGATATATCTACTATAAAGCAAATTAGCTATCATAGAACCGCTATAAATCCCATTAAATCCCATTTTTCTTTGTTAAATCACCATTTAATACCTTCTTTTCCTATGGCTGCTTTGAGGAAATCATGAGATCTTTCACCACTTGAAGTCCAGGCAAGAACAGCGCCGCCAGGCTTCAAGGCCTGGTTGATTGGAAAAAGTGGGATCAATGGGAATTCAAGGACCCTAAAACAGTTGAAATATATCGACCCCTGAGCCCCACTATGTATAGCATAGGTAGTAGGTCTAGTGTAGACATGCCGTAGCTATGATTCCATCACATCCGAAGTAGTACATCTCAATACATGTACAGTTGTAGCACAACCTATGTAGAAGCGTTACATAGGTAAAGTAGCCTTAGATTAGAGGGTAGTACTAGTCCCATCCTAACAACAACCTGGGTGGTAGTAATTAGTATGCATCCGACGTCGACTGGCTCAAGTGCCTTCTAGAAAAGGTGCTTGTTGTGTTTTCATGCAGGGTCTGGGGAATTGGGTTCCCGTTTCTTTTGGGGTCTCCGGTTCTTCCCCCTGTTTGACTGGTTATCAGCCGTAAGGCTTTGTGTTAGGGAACCTAATTCTTTGGAACTTGCTTAGGCCCTAACATCGTATTCATCTTTTCGCTGTCACACTTGCATGCCCACAGATACGTCTGAGGAGGTCGCTGAGTTACTCGCGACCGAAGCACCAGCGGACGAAGGAGAGGGAGCGACGGACGCAGAGAGGGTTGAGCAGCCTGTTCCCCAATCTGTGGAAGTTGCGACCGAACCTGTCCTCTCCTGGGCAGACGCATCTGAGGATATTTTTGCGCCCGAGCCGTCTCTTGAGGGAACATCTGCAGTAGCTGACACAGATCGAGCCGAAGGACATCTGTTGGAGGTGAAGCAGGAGGAGTTCCAAGAGGCTACAACATGGGTGCCGTTCTTTCTGTGATTGGAGTGCCAGAAGAGGTCGCTGACGAAGTCGCGACGGACCCTGCAGACCAAGCTTTTGATCCGGTTGAGGCTGACCCCAACGAAGTCCCAGCTGAAACTGCCTTTGCTGATTTAGATCGTGTGAAGGAAGAAGGTCAAGACCGTCCTGCAGGTGAGCCGTTGCCTCTTGCTGAGCAAGCCGATCCAGAAGCTGAGACAGCCGATCTTTTAGGTTTAGGTGACGAGGCGGGTCCAGTAGGAGAAGCATCCGTTGCATCCGAACCATCTGCATCCGTGCCTGAGCCTGCGGTCGCTGACACATCCGGTGTCGCGACAGAAGCCAACACTAGTTGCCCCGATCAAATAGTCCCACCACCAACTAGCCCTAATCTTGTTGACCCAGGTGCCGATCCTATCCAAGTAGGACATTCCCCCGCTAGTTCATCAACAGCCCATCGACCAAGGGTTCGATCCAGCAGGGGTGGTGCCACAACCAGGTGGCAAGAAGCAAAGCGAGCTTGGTGGAACGACTTCGAGGCATACCAAAATTGGCTTTACCATAACTCCGGAGGGGATATCGTAGGTGGCTTTTGGTTAAGAAAGATTTCTTACGAATACGCCGACGAAAGCACTCGCTGGTTGATAGCTCTTCATTCAAGACTTGTTGAGGAGTTCCCAACATCACAGTGTTTAGCTTTGGCCTATCAAATCCTCATCCCATACAAAGAGTGGGCACACATTTACGGTTTGGACAGGCGTAGAGGTACATCACACGCTGAGCAAGTGATAAACTCTGGTGAACTACCCCCAAAAAGGATCATCAATCAACGCATCTTAGGGGCAGAGCACCCACGCCCAGAAGAGTGGGATAGGTATTATAGATACATAGGCCCACAGCAGCAACCCCATCCAAAAGTGGTAAGGCCTGCTGCCGCAACACCCGTTGCTGGCGCGGCAAGTGGAGGCACAGAACCTACTCCGGTCCAGCAAGGACCCAAAGAGCCTGGGCATCCACCGCCGAACTGGCAACCTTCATTGCGAAGACCACCTGAGCCAGCAGTGCCACCGCGTCCAAGGGTTACTGTTTCTGTCCATCCGGTCCCACAAGCCCCAAAGTCAGATTCTCAAGGGGTCGCTGCCTCTGGGCGCGACGTAGCACCAGTCCCAGCTGCTAGCCCTGCTAAGCCACCAGCTAAAGCTAGGCCTAAAGCTCCTGATTCTAGTGCCACATCCCTTGCAGATAGAATTCAAAGTTTGCCACCTCCACCTAATAACATTCCCCCTAGTCCGACCCTTCATAAACAACCACCTTTACCACCACCACCATCTCATCCGCCGCCAACTGCACAGGAGCTCGCTGCCCGCAGTTCCCAGCCAGCAGAGGCGCGAGAAGAGGCTGCTCCGGAGGGTCCCAACGATCCACCGCCTGAAGAGGAGCAGCGGGTGGAGGAGGAAGAGGAAGAGGAAGCTTTGGAGGAGGACGAAGTGGTTGAAGTTGAGGTTGAGGCCGAAGCCGAACCCGAATTCCCTGACTTTGCACCAACAGAGCACGGCCGTGAGGTTTCCACGCGCCGTCGTAGGCCTAAAAGAACTAGGTCCAATCCGCCATTGCCTGTCAATCTTGTCCCAAGGGAAACCCGTGAACGCATTGAACTTAATCAAGAACTCTATAGAGCCCGAACCATAACCGGTGTTTCTAGGAGACCTCTTGCTTTAAGACCTCAAGTGCACGGTTACCCCGAAATTAGAATTGACTCCGCTGGCACCTGGGCTAGGGTCGCTGATCCTCCGATCGCGTACGCGCCGCAGACTTTGCCGTTCATTGTGCCGCACGCCGTGGCACCAGAGCTTGGGGTCAACCCACACGAGCTTCCCGACTCGTTGTGGCGTGATCCTGCACTCAGATCCCATCGTACTGTTCTTGGTTCAAGTAATTAGACCCCAACAGTGTTTATAATCTTGACACCAATAACCCCGGTACCGAATCTGAGGGCTCTGAAACTGCTGAGACTCGAACCGCCAGGTTTGTTTCATCAGGTCAGGCATTTGTTGGCCAGCAAGAACCTTTCGACGCTGGCTTCGCTGAGCGCACCCCTGCCCGTCCAATTGAGTCTCCACCAAAGAGACAGCGTCCTAACATAAGAACCTCCCGAATCCAACGTGATAAGCCGGCACAGCCCAGAAAAGATCCAGTTTCTGCTGCACCACCACCTGCAGCCCCAACAGTACCATCTTTGACTGTTCCCCCATTAAGCGGTTCTAGTAGTTCAGCTTATCCCTGGAGGCAATCTTTGCAAGGTGCTGGAACTGGGGTCGCTGACACAGCCCGTGTCGCGACAGAGACCGTATCAGAGCCAGCCGGCTCTCCCGTTGCGCGATCCAGGTCAAGAGCACCCTCAGCCGAAACTGCGCCCGCAGTTGCTGCTAGACCAAGGGGAAGGGAAGTACCAATTTCCAATAAGATTTCATCTAAGTCTCGCAAAAGAGCTAGTTCCGTTCCTGTGCCAATCCGTGCAAAGGGGGCTGCTGTCCCCGACACGCCCCAAAGGCCTGAACCGTTGCCACCAGCTCCAGAGAAAAAGAAGAATCTGCCTTGGAAACATCCACCTGTGAACATTGGGCCTGCGACACCCGTTGCACCTGTGGCACCTGCTGCACCCGCGGCACCTGTGGTAATTCCCCCAAGACCTAATAGGCCTGTTCCCCCTAATCCAGCTAGTCTTAAGCCTGTAAAACCCCCTCCGCCAGGAATTTTGGGGCCAAGACCTGCTGGTCAACCGTCCCGAGATCTTCCTCCACTTGATCCCGAAGGACAGCATCCGATAGGCTTTCAACGCCGAGGTAGCTGAGCTTGCTCGCTACGTTCGTCGGTCTGTCCTTGTCGTTTGCCAAGTGTCCATTGTCCAATTGCCTTTTGCCTTTTGTTTTTAGTTCAGTGTTGTTCTGCGGTCAGAGCTAGGGTCATTACCGCTAGCGAAGCCGTATTGCATCCGAACTTCAACACAACTTGAATTAATTTCAATTGCACTTTATTATCTTAATATCCAACTTGCGAAGACTTTGTTGGTTGAGGTAGTATTGTGCTGCATTGGTCTTTTGTCCCATCACTGCACACTTTTGCTTGGGACGCTGAGCAAAGCTCGCGTTGGATCACATCGTTGCAGTTGAGCGCAAAAGTTCAGCCGAGTTTGGGTCAAGATGTCAGGCATTTCTCCCCCTTCTGATCCTAGTTCATCTAACAGTAGGTCAAGGAGTAGTCCTGAAACTTCTAATCCAAATGCAACAAGGGTCCCGGCGGTTGTTACCTCCCTGGTTCCACGAAGAATCCAGTTGCCTTCAACTAGGGATGCCATGCGTGTTGATGAGTCATCTGATACTAGTGTGGAAGCATCTCAACAAAATAGATTTAGGCAAAGGGGTCCCCATGGTCCAAACCCAAGCAATAGTCCTGATGAAGATAATCCTGTAGACCTTAGTGCAACCCAAGCCACTTTCCTTGCGGGTGCTGCTGTAACCCAAGCGCACCATGCCGCCACTATCGCAGACCATGCTAGTAATGTTGCCATCCAATCCCAATTAGAAGCCTTCCAAGCTAGACAAGTCATCGCACAGCAGCAATCCGACTTTGGTCAGGTCGCTGCAGAAATGCGCGACGCCGCAGCACGAGCCATCCTGCACAACCAGGAGGAAGCTCACGCCGCTCTGGCTGAGAGGGACAGGGGTTCGGAGTTGTTTGAGCATAACCTCACCCAACAAGCCCAACAATTTGTTTTTGGGGCTAGGCAACAAGCTCAGCAGGAAGTCTTAGAGAGCCAAGCGGTTTTGCAATGGGAAGCCCAACAATTTGTGGAATCTAATGTTAGACCACTTCAACAACAAATCAATTTGGGTAACCAACAATTGGCCACTCGGGAAGTTGAAATAACTGAAAGGGATACTAGGATTGCTCTCCTGGAGCATGAGTTGGCAGAAGCCAGACGCCAAAACAACTTGGCTGTAGCATCCCCGGTTCCAGTTTCCCCCATTTCAGGTTCTGCCCTCATGGACTTCCTTGCGGATCTTCCCCGAGAAAATATAGGTCAAAGGGTAATTCCTGAAGATGAGCAAACTATGGAAAACTTCAATTTATTTGAGGGTTATGTTCCAGCTCCAGCTCAAACACCAGATGTTCGTGCTAGGCCTTTTGGTTCCCCACAAAATACTCCAGTTCCCCTGCAAGAGGTTGCAAATCCAATGGTTGTAGAGGCAACTACTTGGGCCACCCCCAGGGTTTCTGTTGGCCAATCATCCCATGAAGTAGCACCAAATGTTGTTCCGACCATGCCTCAGTCTTTTCACCCTCCGGGTGCCACACCCGTGACTGTTATGGCGAACCCCCAACCTGCGGAGTTGGCAGTTGCCAACTTGTCCATGCCAGCAAATGCCATGGTACCTAGCGCTAATGTTGCAAGTGGTTCGAATCCAACAGAATCAGCTTTAGTCCATCAACTTTTAGCTGAAGTGAGTAGATTGACCAATGCATTGCAATCGCAACAGCAGCAACTTCAACAGATGCAACAACAACAATCTCAGCAGCTCACTGCCCCTGCACCCCTGCCGATAGCACCTCCGTGCACGCCCCCAAAGGGCGCTGCTGCTAGCGCACCGGGCTTAGGTCCAACCAATGCTAGTGCTGCGGGCACTCCCTGTGCAAACTCTCGTTTTGGGTCCATAGGTCGTGCACCTCCACCGCAGCAGGTGTTGCCGCCAGGGTTGCCGCCACTTCCGTTGGCGCAACAGGGTTTAGTTGTTGACAATACCACATCCTATCACCATATTGGTTCTGCTAATAGATCAGTTGATTCAGGTAGCTCAGAGTCCTCCTCGGATTCTGGTGAGTTTCACTCAGTGCGTGCCCCATTAGTCCTTACCGAATGTAGGATTTGTGGTGACCTCCATGAAGAGATCGAATGCCCGCATCTTACCATGAACCAACCCTATTTAGCCCCACAGCCACCTGCTGTTAACTATGCGGATGATGAAGAAGATACCATTAGGATAAAATCCTTAGTTGATATGGTTTTTCCGAATCCACCAGAAAACGCAGGTCAAGCCCGTGGATATATCAATCAGGTGTTGATGTCAATAGGCAAACTCCAAAAGACCCCCGGTAATGAGGTTTACCAATGGGCCCAAGAGTGCCTAACCATTGATGAAGCTGTTCTTCAAGCCGATCCTAGGTACCCCCGCACCGATCGAGAGATCGCTTCTAGGCTCATAAAGACCTGTAAGCGCGGTAGGTTTGGCCTTGTTTTTCAGCAAATGGTAGAAGCAGAGGGCGCAGCTAGTGGTGCAATGCCTTGCGGGCGCGCGATGTTGCGTAAAATATTCAAACATTTTCAACTCGAGCGTGACCGCATCGGCATGCTTGGCGAGCGGAATCTGTTATCCCTTAGGGTCGCTGGTAACACGGTAGCTGACTTAGAGGCCTTTAGGGATAAGTATATTTACGTGATGTCTACCATTCCCTTAGAGGATTTACCGCGACAACAAACGCTGTTTAACCATCTCATCGACGAACTAGAACGCAATGCCGTGATCGCCCCAAAAGTTGTTAAAGCTAGGGAAGCCCGACTAGATAGCCATCGTCGCACCACTGACTGGTTATGGTCTAAGGTTGAACTTGCCATCCAACTTGATCAGCAGAAGCGTAATCGCGCCGAGTTTGATAAGCAGCTGAAGTTGAAGCCTGCTGCTGGCTATGCTGGCACGCAACAAACCCCCGATGATAAAATCGCTGGTGCCCCTGCACCAACCCCTAATCCCAAAGCTAAGGCCACGCCTAAGAACCAGGGTCCAGGGGGGGGTAATCCTCAACCAAAGAAAACCCCTAAAAAGGAGGACGTGAAGGCAGCTCCTGCCCCGAAAGCGAAGCCCAAAGCCAAGCCATCCGGTCCAAAGCCGCCTCCGCCCAACCGAAAGGGCAACACGACCCCGCGTGGGGAAGAAGCCAAGAAGGTAGCAAACATGAGCGCTTCCGAAAAGGCCAAAACCCCTTGCATGTTCTATGCGTACAATGCATGCAAAGCTAAGTCGTGCGCGTTCCTCCACTCAGACACTAATAAGTATAAGGGACCTCCTCCTAGAGCACTTGGTAAAAGCGGTAAAGCCCCTGCCAAAGCTGCTGCTAGTATGGCAACTGTCATAATCCCAGAGGTCGCTGCCGATGGCGCGACTAATAATCCTGACCCCATCAATGCCATGCCAATGAAGGCCTCCAAATCCATCCCTTGGCTTTGGGACACGGCCGCAGGTCGACACTTGATTGGACGCCAAGCCCTCACACCAGCCATGAAGGAGCACTTGCAGCAATCACCCAATCCTGTTGCTTTTGCTACCGGAGGTGGCAGCCAGCCTGGCCAAGAGTCACTAGCCTTTAATGGAAGTAAGATTCTTGAAGGTGAAGAGGTCTATGTCCTTAAAGAATGTCCTCCCGCACAAAGCATTGGTAAGACTGTCATAGATAAGGGTTACATGTTTGTCTGGGATCCTAGAGAGAATGTCCCCTACTTGATAGCTCCAGAAAATATCAACAGGTGTAGGATGAAAGTTCCCCGGAACGCTAGAATCTGTGCATCTAGGGTAGTTGAATATGTTCCCCAGTATGATGAAGAGTTGACCCCACGTCATTTTGTGCCCAGCGAGCACCTTGCTCCTGTTTCAACTGCCGTGCCAGCTCCACCTGTGGAAACTGATGCTCCCGCTGACGATGAAGAAGATCCTAATGACCCTGGCTATGCCCCTAGCTTTGGTGGTAGTGACCTTCCTAGTCCTTCAGAATTAGATGAAATTCTAGATCCCGAGCCTGTTGAGGACGCTGCTGGGCCCCCTAGCGCGTCGGAGCCTAAACACCCAATGGATGATAAGCTTTTGGTAGAGCTAGGTGATGGTGAGCCGCCTAAGGATGAAGTTCTAAAGCAGCAAGCCACTAGCCCTGAACATTTGCGCACCCATTTTCCCAAAAAACCCTACTGTCCTTTGTGCCATATAGCAAAAGATACCGCCATGAGGGTTTCACATGTCAAAGATGGCAAAGCCGATGATTTTGTTGATCCCCCAAAGCAGCCGCTGGAACAGCTTGCTACTGATGATGTTATCTTAGCTAAAGGGTCCGAACACTTGGGTGTAGGTATAGGGGGAATAAGGTCGCATCATGTCATCCGCGATGCGTACTCTGGTGCGCGTGTTGCATACCCATTGTCTAAACGTACTGCTGACGCGCATGCTCGCAACTTTAGGCATTTCTTAGGATTGCGTGGATCAGAGCTCACCACCCGAACGTTCATCAAAATGGACGAAGCAGGCGAGCTTGAACAGGCGGCACATGCCGTAGGCATGGTTCCAGAAACCTCGTTGCCGAACAGATGGCCCCACAATGCCATCCTCGAGAGAGATGTTCGAGAGGAGAAAGAATGTTGCCGCACTATTCACCTCCAATCTGGCCTTCCCTATGAGTATCACACATATAGCTATCCATATGCTTGCCTTTCAATGTCATTCGACAAGCCTTCAATAGCCGACCCCGACAAAACCCAATGGGAGTCGCTTACTAGGAATAAGTTTGATGGCATGAGGTTATGCTTTGGTCAGTTAGTGTATTACCGTAGGAAGTCACCCACCAAAAGGACTTTGGAGCCCAACATGTCACCTGGTCTATTTTTGGGTTGGAGGATTGATCCCGGTTTCCGATATAGAAATATCTTAAGGGTGTTAGATTACCAAGAGTATCGCACTAGAGGTGGGAATTCAGCCGTTGATGTTCCAGAAGCAGAAATCTTTGTCCCTGAAGGTGATCCTGTTTTTCCAGTAGGTTTTTCACGCCACCAAGCTCTCATCAGGGGGGATAACCCAGATGATCTTAAGTTGCCTGAATATGCCTTAAAGGATGTGCCCTTCCCCAAGGAGGGCGGAATAGCCTCACCCTCTACACCAGGTCTCAAAAGTCGTTCTGTTTATATAACCGTAGACCGTATCCTTAAGTGGAAAGAGACCCCTGGTTGCAAAGGCTGCACTGGCCATTCGCGCGTGCACACTGATGAGTGCAGAGCCCGCTTCGCAATGTTGGTTGAAAAAGAAAAAGAAGCCGAAAAAGAAAAGAAAGCTCCACCTCCCATAAGTGAAACAGAAGCAGAAGACAAGGATGATGAAGCACATGGCATCATCTTCCACGGTGAGGATCTCCCTGATCCCGATCCGATACCATCTCACCTCTCCGCAGAGGACAGAGCACTGGTTGAGGAAATCTTCATAAGAGGTGAGGTACCAGGGTCATCCGAACCCAGCGCTCCAGCCGAGCCTGCTGTTTCTGTTTCTGGTGTAGCTATTCTCCCACAAGTTGCCAATCGATGTTCCGACCTATGCCAAAAGTCGCTGCCTGTTTTTGGTTGCCCCGCTGTAGGTAAGCCAACTAACCGCGATAATCGTAGGAGCCGGAAAGCTGCCAAGAAAGCTTCCAGACCCAATGCCAAGTCAACCATGTTTGAATTTGCTTGTTCTGAGGACTCCCAGATGGGTTTTACTCACCAAGAATATGGCATTAATCATGTTAGACTTTGTAAGGATAGGATAGACCTGGGAGATGAGTCACAATGTGAGCAACTAGACTATCAGATAGATGAAGCCGCTAAGGTTGCACCTCCACATATGTGGGCCTCTATCCCTTGCACATCCGGATCCCCTTGGCAGTACATCAATAGGAAGAGGGGTGGTGCCGCGTTCATTAGGAAGCTTGCCCACCAGGTCAAAGAGTCCAAACGGTTGTTTAAGAGTTTTTCCAAACGCGCTGAAAGGGTTCTCAATCATGGTGGTACTGTAACGTTTGAATGGCCAAGACCTTGCTCTGGCTGGAAAAGGCCTGACGTTGTAGCATTCTTTGAGAAACATCCCCAGTTTATGACCGTTGGTTTTGAAGGGTGTACCGTAGGTTTAACCGACAGAAATGGTTATCCCATCAAAAAGCCATGGAAGCTCAAGACCACTTCTCCCCGAATTGTAGAGGCGTTTCAAGATATGCGGTGCCGATGCCAGCAACCTCATTCCAGATGTGAGGGAGCTGAGACCACTCGCTCCGCAATGTATCCGCCCCAAATGACTAATCTAATTGCGCAAGCTTTGTATCCCTCAAAATGTGCCCAGCAGTCCGTTCCTGCTATGCCTTGCCGACCGGCAACTAGCGAGCCTCAACCCCATAGGGAAATTGAGCAGCACCTTAAGCATGTATCCCCATTAGCTGGTTTTGAAGATTTAGCCCTAGCTGTTGAATCAGACCCCACTGCTAATAGGTTGGTTACAGAACTTCTTGACCACGAACAATTGATCGCTCAAGCCTTCCACCTGGAAGACCCTAAGGCGCCAACGCCTGAGATCAAAGCTATGGTCACTAAGCTCTTATCCCGTGCAGAGATGCTGTCCAATCCCAAGGCCCTCGAGGCAATCCGCGCCGAAGCCGATGGTTTGGTTAAGGCTGGTACATGGGATCTTGGCTCGGTCCGCGAGAAGGAAGATGTACGCAAAGAAGCTAAGGCTTCGGGTGTATCAGTACACTTTGGTCAGCTCATGACCATCGCGTCCATTAAATTCTACGAGCTTGCAGACCACCTTCACAAAATGAAGGGGCGCATCGTGTACAGAGGAGACTGCGCAAAGGACGAACATGGTGCAGCCGCGGTTTACCAAGAACTCGGCGCTAACCCCACCTCCGTCCAAGGGCTAAACGCCTGCCTGGCGTATGGGTCGCTGCCGGGTAACCGCGCGACGGCTGCAGACGCAGTCAAAGCTTACGTCCAAGCGCTGTTATCTTCCAAATACAAAACCTGGATTGAGCTTCCCCCGGAGCTCCGCCCTAAGTATTGGAAGCAACAGTTTGTTAAGCCCGTAGTCCTCTTAATTAAAGCCTTATACGGTCATCCTGATGCCGGAGGCCTGTGGGAACAACACTTGAAAGTCATCATCAAGAACCTTGGTGGACAGGAAGTTCCAGAATACCCAGGAAATTTTTACTTCCCAGATACAAAGTTACTTCTGTCAACTTATGTAGACGATTTAACTCTAGCTGGCCCCGCCGACCAGCACGATGCTTTCTGGAGTAAGTTAACTTCTGTGGTAGACATTGAACCCCCAGAGCCCATCTATAGGATTCTTGGACGCAACCATGTTGTTACCCCACTATCCAAGACCGAAGGTCATGAAAAATGTGCAGCCTTCCAAGCCCAAGATGGCATGGTTTTTGACATGGCAGACTACGCTCAGCAGACCGTAGATTTGTATAAATCAATAACTGGTGTCACCAAACTCAAGCATGCCGCCACGCCATTTCCACCTGAGGGATCCATCACCATTGAAGATGATGAAACTAAAGGGGAACTAGCTCCAAATGCATGTAAGATTTTGATGAAAGCCCTTTGGTTAGGTAGACTTGCACGTCCAGACATTATCAAGCCTATCAATGATCTGGCCACAAAGGTCCAGTCGTGGTCCAGGGGGGATGATAAGAAGGTCCTAAGATTAATCCAGTATATAGCCTCAACACCACACTACAGGTTAGTAGGTACCATTCAGGACAAGCCTGAAGACCTAGAGCTCAGACTGTTTGTCGATGCCGACTTCGCCGGCGACAGATCAACTGCACGCTCAACCTCCGGTGGCTTTCTGGTTTTAACTGGCCCTAGTTCCTTCTTCCCACTTGCATGGATTAGCAAGCGCCAAACATCCACTTCTAGATCGACCACGGAAAGCGAGGTTGTTAGTTTAGCCCATTCGCTTTATCAAGAAGGCTTGCCTGCCTTACAGTTATGGGAGCTGTTGCTTGCACGCTCCGTAACCCTCAAGGTCCACGAAGATAATCAAGCAACAATCCTAGTTGTGAAGAAAGGATATAGTCCCAAGCTTCGCCATATAACTAGAACACACAAAGTTAATTTGTCTTGCCTGTCCGAAGTCTTCAGGGATGACTCTGCCGAAATAGAGTACACCCACACCGATGATCAGGCGGCAGACATATTCACCAAGGCATTGCCTCCACACAAGTGGGCAGCAGCACTAATCCTTCTAGGAATACGTACTGATCTCCCCTTAGACCTTAAAGCCAACGCCTAGGTCGCTGCGGACACCCGTTCGCGCGACAGTAGTTGCGTAGGTTACTGCCAATGCGCAGTGCGTGTGGAACAGGCGAGGGGGGAGTTGAAATATATCGACCCCTGAGCCCCACTATGTATAGCATAGGTAGTAGGTCTAGTGTAGACATGCCGTAGCTATGATTCCATCACATCCGAAGTAGTACATCTCAATACATGTACAGTTGTAGCACAACCTATGTAGAAGCGTTACATAGGTAAAGTAGCCTTAGATTAGAGGGTAGTACTAGTCCCATCCTAACAACAACCTGGGTGGTAGTAATTAGTATGTATCCGACGTCGACTGGCTCAAGTGCCTTCTAGAAAAGGTGCTTGTTGTGTTTTCATGCAGGGTCTGGGGAATTGGGTTCCCGTTTCTGTTGGGGTCTCCGGTTCTTCCCCCTGTTTGACTAAAACATCCTAAAATCTAGGTCAATCTTGGATGGGTAGTTTAATCCAAAATATTCTTTTGGTGTCAATGGGATGATCTACTAACCAGCTAAGATTTTAATTTGTTGCAAGGTATCTAAGATTGGCCATGAAATGGAGGTACTGTACAATATAAAGCATTATAGAGCCATAGAAATTAGGTGCATCTTTGAATTTACACTTGGCCTTAGGCCTGGTACCTCATTTGCTACCTCAATTGGCCATTGAGTGGATTCCCCTTTTGGTATCGAGGAGTATGATAATCCATGGGAATTCCTTTATGAGCCTATGAACCAACCAGTCACCACTATTTTTTTCGGGATGACAGAGGATTTTTGAACACGGCTCATCTGTGCCCACAGAAGCGTCCAGCATGCTAACCTTGAGCGAAATCCTGGGTTTTCCGTAGGAATGATCTACAAATGATGGAATTTCCAGAGCTATGCTAGTTTATTGGATGATAGATTTAACGTGGAACCCAAGAATTACCATTTTTGGAATATGTTTATTGAATAGGAACATGTTTGGTGGATAGTGGATGACACATGTTCTGTTGAGTTTATTGGTAACATCCTACCAGTGGCTGGATGCTTCATTTTGAGCCACAACTGATTTGGGGGAAGGTAAAGATCCATTGAAGCATCCGAAATATGGTGAACTTGCATTTTTTTTAGGTCAATCTCGGATGGGTAGTTTAATCCAAGATAGTTTTTTGGTATCAAGGGGATTATCTACTAACCAGCTAAGAATTTAGTTTGTTGCAAGGTATCTAAGATTGGCCATGCTATCGGGATTTGATTCGATCATTATAAAATTGGAGACCATCAGGATTAAAGATTCGCGAAACATATCAAGTTTTAACCATCAGATTGGAACCACTTGAGTTTCTGAAATAATGATGTGTGGGGCATCTGTGTCAGTTCGTATGGTGGGATGAAAACTGTGTGCACCCAAAGACAAGCGGTATGAATTATTTATATAACCAACACGTAGAGACAACAGGCGAACAACATAAAAATCTACCCAGAAAAAAATTGCATTTGCTGGTTGTGTTTTGAAAAGATGATTTTTTCCATCCCCATCTTGGATGATAATCCTTGGTGACCATGGACTTAATATATACATAACTATAGTGCTGTAAGGACTTCTAAATCGCAAACCTATATACATGCCTTCTTGAAATTGGTCCATCTCCGTTCAACAAGGTGGCAATCGTAAAACAAACAAGAACATGTCAATCTGGAAGATGTTCCGATCTTTGTCCCTGATGTTTCCCATCCAAAAAAGGGGATTTCCCGATTTGGAAGTTTCTTAAGTCATACAGGGTACCCCCAAATCATTCAAAAACTTAGGCATTTTTTTGGAACCCCATGGTGACTTGGTGGTCCAAACCATTTTAAGACCCCCGCCCGCATTTCGCAGGGCTCCGGAGCCACCGCCGTCGGAGCGTCCGGCGCAAGCGCCAGCGCAAGCTCCGCGGCCGCCCGCGAGGGATGATGCGGATCCGGAGGACGTGTCCTGGGTGGACATGGTATTTAAAATGTATGTCACACATATATATATATATATTATACATATATATATATATATCATTAATTTATATGTATATATATATATATTAGTCAGTACTACTATCAAACATGATTGTATAATCATCATGATTGTTACTATTACATATAACTATCATTAACCATGTTTAACCACCATTTACCATCATTAATTACTGGTTGGTGGTTTGGAACATGTTGTATTTGTCCATGTATTGGGAACAGTAATCCCAACTGACTTTCATGTTTTTCAGAGGAGTTGAAACCACCAGCCAGTTTATGTATATCTAACCAATTATTTATATGTACAATACTATTGAATATCCTATCTGACTATTATCGTCTATGACCATGATCAACTTTATATATATATAATTATATATATATGTACAATACTATTGTTATTATGTATTGCCATTATTAACTTTATATATATGTTTAATACTATAGAATATCCTATATGACTATTGTCATCTATTACAATTATTAACTCTATAATTACTCTATATTCAATATAGTTTAAGTACAATTCTATTGAATATCCTTTCTGACTATTATCATGTTTTGCCATTATGAAGTTTATAAGTACTATATATATATATATACGTATATACAATACTATTGAATATCTGATACACATATTATCATTACAACTATATACATATACATGATGATGTATCATGTGCTGGACTATAATGACAACTATTAATGTTGAATGATGACTATGATGAAAGTACTTATATAGTCATTCTGGACTATCACAACTGATTTCTGCAAGGACTGGATGCTCCAACAAGCCTTGTCAGCGTCGCTGGAAACTCCTCAGAAGACCGAGGCAGAGGCCGACTGGCGGTCGGGGAAGGTGTGGAAGTGAGTGTTTTGATGAATAAACCAGAACCGCAACCTTAGGATTAAGAAAGCCATGAGTATACCGGATCCATCCGGATCTTACTATACTATTCTAGGATCCTAATCTGGTTGGTGGTTTCAAACATTTGGATTGTTTTCCATTTCACATATGGGATGTCATCCTTCCCATTGACGAACTCCATCATTTTTCAAGATGGTTAGTTTACCACCAACCAGTGATACATATATTACCATCTGGTTATTTCACATAACCATTTATCCACCCATTTTTTAATAGGTAAACCATCTATAACTGGGCCATTTTCAATGGTTATGTTAAATAACCAGATGATTTCCGAAACAATGGATTTATAAACCCTCCAGGCCGATCGCCTGCCAAGGCGCAAGATCCTGAGCTGTTGGATCTGCAGCTGCGACAGGCGCGGGGCCTGGGTGCTTTAATTAGAAGCAACGTTGTTTATATGTTTTTTGATGGGATACAGTGGGAGACAATGGGATATAAGCAGCAATCTAATATTTGATGAACTTGGTATGTTTTTCTTTTTGAGAGTTGTGTATACTGTATACTTAAAAACTTGCAATGTTTAGGGGACCTGAAATAAATAATCGGTGGATTTGGGCGTATGCACCATTTGAGAGAAAACCACACGGATCTATATGCATTTCCATGAGTGAACAGCCCACAATTTGTAGATAATTTTCAACATGTTTTAACGCAAAATACCATAAAGTACCCTGGTGTAGTCCAGTCCTATGGCAACCTGTTGATATTCCTCTTCCCACTTTCCAGGTGGCAGGACCCGGGATTTACCTGCAAACCTAATCACATGTCCCATCTTCCATACCAATGATCTAATGCACTAGGGGATATACAGTATACCACGACATGTTTTTTGGTAAAGAACTACATGTCATTGACAAATGCCCACTACTAGTATCAGATTTGAATCATGAGAGCATACTCCCATCGAAAACCGTTGTTTTGAAAACTAATTTCATCAAAAAAGATCAACACCGTATACCCTCTGGTAAACTAACATAGCTATGGAAAATCACCATTTTTAATGGGAAAATCCACTATAAATGGCCATTTTCAATAGCTATGTTAGTCATTACCAGAGGGTAACATTTACAGTACCATCCCACAAATGGTAGAAAGGGTCCGGCAAACCTGCACATTGCCCAAAAAAATCCTTCGACATCCTGCAACTATACTTGGATTTGTTGGGTCCCAAAGAAATAAAACATATTCACTATAGATTCCCCAGTCAGGGTGGATTTTCCATTGGGAAAATAAAAAATCACCTCAAACAAACCCAGGTATATACAAGTAGCTAGTCCTGTGAGTGCTCCAAAGCCTCGTGAGACATTCCATGGTGCTACTGAGTAGCAGCAGGCTGGCCAGGTGTCGAGAAACCCCTTGCAACCCGATGCCAAAAAGAACAAATCCTACTTACATTTATCATTTGTTTCTCATCTTCACCAAATTTTGGGGGTTACTGCAACCTATAATCTCCAGAATCAGGAATCTCGAGAATCAACTGGTCATCCTTTGTTTAAAGCACAACTGAATGGATGGCTAGTCTGGCTGATAATTTTGTACATACTCCCAAATTCACTACAGTCAATCATCTGTTCCCAAATTTTTATAGATGGGAAATCTACAGTTAACTGTAATGAATTAAACTAGAGTGAAATCCCAAATGTTAATAGATTTTAATGTTAACTGTAGTGAATGAAACTTGCCATGTTTGGTGGCCAACCCTTCAGCGTGGGACTATGCGAACTATGCCCAGGCCATGCCTGAAGAGGAGTCCGGAGATCTAATCTGGAGAAGTTGGTGAAGGATTTTCTTGGAATATGTGGCCATGCTATGCCATGATGTTCGTCTAAAAAATGCTGGCTTTCAATGGGAAAATCATCTATTTTTATGGAGCTTTGAATGGTTTTTTTAAAGCTGATTATAGATGATGATTAATTTCATTCACATAGGGTTTGCTTTTTTTCAAACCATTACTGTATGAATAATCATCAGCAAAGCCATTATGATGAATATCCATTCACCATTAGGGTTTGCTGATGATGCCGCCCACATTGCGCATGGAAAATTGGAAAAATCCACTGGGTCATCTTGGAAAAAAGGTGCCGTTTCCAGCGTTTCCAGAATGGAAAAAAGGATGGTATAGATGACTGGTTGGTGGTGACTGGAACATATGTTTTATGACTTTCCGTATTTTTCCATTCAGTTTGGAATTTCATCATCCCAACTGACGAACTCCATCATTTTTCAGAGGGGTAGGTATACCACCAACCAGATGATATTTCCTCCATAATTTCCAACTCTTGGGAACCCTCTGGTAATCAAACTTACCAATTCAAATGCCGTTAGATGGGGAATGTCACATTCCCATTCCCATTATCGATGTGGAACAAAAAACATGTTTTCTAGATTATGTTGCTAGGGTTTTTGAATGGGTTTTCCACGACATCTTTTTGGAAGTTTACCCTATGCCCTATGGTTAGCATGTCATTATCATTATTACTATCAACCATATTAACCATGATTACTACATAGTACTACTTAATAGCAACAATCATTAGAAAAAACCATGACAAACTGTTTACTTACTATTTCGATAGAAACCATGGTTTTAAGTTTTTACCATCATTAGTACTTAATATTAACCGAATCATTCTCAACTTTTATTAGTACTAGTAGTACTCTCCAGTATCAGCAAGGCCAGGTTTCGTCATTTCGTCACCCAAGGTTGGACCTTCAAATGGCTCTCAGTGCCAGCCTTCATGCGCAGGTGGGATTTTGTGGGTGGGTGGCATGGCATGGCACCACGGTTTTTGCCACCAGAAATGGATGTTTGAATGGCTGCAAATGGCTATATAATACATAAATATACATAAATGACATTGAATGACTATAGAAATGGACATTTAACAATCAAAAATGAAGGTTTAACATGCGTTAACCATGAGAAATGTGGATGTATAGCCAATGCAATGGCCAATATACGATCAAATACCGCCCACGACTGGACCCCAAGGGTTTCAAAAAAATCGGGGGGCAGGATGAACCAATAAGAAATGAGGCAGGATTCCTCAAACTGCCACCCTGCGATACACATTTTGGCAGACTTCCTTTCGGGACGAAAATGAGCAGGTCCTGTTGGAAAATGGGATTTTGGGCTTTGGTATCCTATTTGAGTCTGAAAATTATCCAGAAAAAAAACACTGGTTTTCATCATCATTTTGCCGTATTGAGCCATTTGGTATAGCCAATTTTCAGATCCATTTTTAGACAATCTCTCAAAAATGCTGGGGTGAAATCGCTACCGGAAATTTGCCAGCTTGGGGAGGTTTTATCTGATTCTTATGATTTTGCCTGTGCTTATTTTTTGGGGGCTTTTTTGGGCCGAGATTCAACTCTCACAGCCATGTGTTGAAACTCGACTGACAGGTTTTATATTTTTGTTTACCCTCTGGTAATGGCTGATGTAGCTATTGAAAATGGCCATTAATAGTGGATTTTCCCATTAAAAATGGTGATTTTCCATAGCTATGTTAAATTACCAGAGGGTAAATGGTTTCATGATTGTGAAGATTCCTCTCTGAAGCGTGTGAATTGACCAGCATATCAGCATATCTACCATGTGTTTTACAATGACCAAGAGGATAAATCACTGATGATCACAGTGAGTAGAAAATGATTTTAAAAAATGCCTTGCCTTTGAAACCGTGTCACCTGGCGACGCTGCAAAGTTGTTCTACACCCCCTAAATTTAAGGAATGGAACCCAACAAGGCCCCATATCCAGGAGTAATCTAAAAAAATCAGTAACCCCATGTTTACAGATTTTTTTTCTAGGTTCCACCTTAGAATAATGGCTTTAATGACGTTGAATGGTCTAACGAGGCAACATTGGTTTCTTGCTGCTGATCCCAAAATTGGCAGAAGCTTTCCGTTGCTTTGTCTCCCTGAAGTTCGTGGCTGTGCCATGGTCAATTTGTCAATTCTCCGCATGACAAGGATGTCCATCCATGATATTCCATGATCATGATGATGATTATTCATAAATAAGCACTGTTAGATGATTACTATGATGATTATTAGATTATTACTATGATCATGATGATTATTATTATTATTTGATGGTGATGTTATTGATGATTATGATTGTATTTGATGACATGGATGTCCATCCACCGGTGATTTATAACATTTTATAACGTTAATGATGGAGATGTTATGACTATTTCCCTTCATTAACGTGATAAATCACCGGTGGTTTATCCATCACTGGCGGTGCTGGGATGACCTGCTGGGATGACCAGCTGGGATGACCAGGCCCATGAGGCCGACGATCCCAGCTGTGCGGGTGCAGCTGTGGGTGAAGAAGCTGCAACTTGGCGTTTCAGCTGTGGGTTGAACAATGGTGACCCAGTCAGCGTTCAATTTGTTTTGTGTGTTTCAGTGGAAATTGGTGTAGGCTATAATATATATATATACATTTTTATGTGTATGTATATGTGTATACATATATATATATATATGTATATATATGTATATATATATATGTATATATTTACTGTACATATATAATTATATTGTATACATATGTTTGTATATATATATACTGTACATATATAATTATATATATGTATACATATGTTTATATATATATATATATGTATATGTGTATATATATATATGTATATGTGTATATATGTATCATGGGACCTTGCTGAGCCTTGCTGCATTTTGATGTTTCCATGAGCGTCTTATTTTGCTGACATGTTGCTCGTACTCCTATTGGTTGATGTTTGCTTTCATTACATCCAACTGTTATAGGTAGTTTCAAATCGTTTATATAGTTTATATCCCAAACCTTTTTGCCGGGTGGCTTGGAGACATCTACATGTAAGATGTAGGGACATAGCCTCAACATACATGATATGAACCATCTATTCTTTACTACTTCTTGCTATTACTTCACCATTCTAGTCGGTTGAAGCCCCATGTTTGTTGCCACCCAGAAACGATCTCATTGTTGGTGGTTCACCCAAGTTAGTGGGTGAATTTGCACCACTTACAACTGGACTAACCATGACTAACCCTCTACCCATCCTGCTTATTTCATGCCAAACTTCGGAGCCCCATCTCTGAATTTTCCGAGTCGATGATTTGCTAAAAAATGTTCCCGATGGGATATCTATCCACGTGGGGAATATATACATTTATTTATTTATCTATTTATTTATTATTTATTTACAGTACATATGGGGTTTCCTTGAGCGAATCCAAGCTATGCTCCGAATGTCGAGGAGCAGGAAGAAGAAAGGGCTCGCCTATCGGCCTCCGCGCAACACCACCTGTCACAGGTTTCCGACCTTTATCCCCGTGCTGGGTCAAGCAGTTTGAAGTGGGCAGTTTAAGCATCAGAAATTTGGGGTTAAATAGAGGGTTTGACCAAAAAACATGGGGGATTAAATGATTTAACCAAGAAAAAAATTGTTTGTACAGTAATCATCAAAAATGATGGTTTAAGATGCCTTCACCATCCTGAAATGGGGATTTCATCATATCTAATCATATTAGAACAGTGGCTGCAAGACACCCTTGTTGGGTGAAACTAGGGGATTCTACGAAACCAAAAATCGGTGACAATCATCCCGTAGGAGAAATAGCTCCTGAATTCTTCATGGGGCAGCCCAAAATCTATTGGTACCCTCTGGCTATGACTAACATAGCCATCGGAAATGGCCCATAGAAATAGATGGCTTACCGAACTTAAAAATGGGTGGATTTTCCATGGCTATGTTAAATCACCAGATGGTAACTCTCATCATTTTCCTGGGTGCTGATGCCAACAGATCTGACAGGAGCAAGAGAAGTTGCCAGAGGACGAGGTGTGTAACACAAGAGGCGTCCAAAGGCAGAAAGTTAACCCACGATGGCTATTTTGTTGGGGACAATTATTATTTAAGCAAAAGGAATTTGGTGTAACTACATGTAACTACCCTATTTGCAGACAAATCTATGTTGATATGAGTGTTTGATAGTGTTTGAGATAAATGGACGGGTTCGAGCGATAAATCTCACAGTAAATTCACCTCTGCATTTGATGGCACATAAAACCTTTAATAAAAACAGTAAACTTTCCATTGGACCAATCTCTTCACGGAAATCTCGGTTGGTGTCAGTTGCTGTCCTGAGATTGCCCTACCCAGAAGGTGAAGGCGGAGCTTAAGGCACAACCTCACTTTTCACACCGTTGGCCGGGTGTGGGGCACTCCGATGCCAGGGGTGGCTAAAATGGGCGTTTGATGTTCTCTGTCACAGGTTGTGACTCGGAGATGCTCACGCCTACCCGCCAACCCAATGTGCTTGGGGCCAACGCACTCCACGTGCCTTAATGCACAACATGTGCAGCACTCCGGGTGTATGACAGTGAGACCATGGGCTATTCGGTGCTCACTGGGCACATTTCCTACGACTAGCTGGAGCCAGGCGTAATTCGGGTCGCGGTCCTGGTCTGGCATTGGACCGAGGCGGGGAGGCCGACTTTCAAACGAAAATCATCGACGTGCTGAGCTGTATGCCTTGCGGTGACTTCGCGTGTCTTGGAAAACATCAATTCTGCTCACAGTTCTGTTGTTGTCAGAAATTGGGGATTGTACAGACGGCAAAAACATGCGGTTTGTCTCTGCGTCCACTAGAAGCTTGAAATGTTTGTTCAGAAAAGGTTGGGGAAGACAATTCCAAATAGTTTCCATTTATATGTCAGTCTTAGACAGTATGAGTATGAGTTGAAGAGTAAGCAGAAAAGATGCAGATCACCAGTGCATGTTGATTTATTCAAAATCAGGGGGTCTCCATGCTAATGGCAAAAAATCATGAAAAATCAATGACCTTCCTTTTGTGTCGTCAAATGTGGCGGGCTGGGAAATCCCCAAATCAGCCATGGCGGTTTTGTAGTGACTGTCTGTGGGGAAATCATCGAACTATTGCTGGGGGCTTTTCCAGCAAGCCATGGAGCTGATTGCCGGATGGTACGTATAACATACGTTAACAAATTGTAATTAAATGGGTATGGGTCAAAATTAGGTACCCCAATAATTGGATGGTTAATACTAAACTAGACTAACATCTGTGGTCCCACATCGGTCTTCCATTTTGACCCACATCCAAATGGTACCCTGTTGATAAATTCTGGGTTGACACTACACTCAAAGCAGTTTCGACGCCGTGATTCTACCAGAGGTTGCACCACAAAGTGGCCTTATTTGGATTTATTTGGAACTGTTGCTTGCTGGCTTCCAATGAAGATACTGTCAGCTAGGGTTTCAGGTCTGAGATGCCGATGGTGTTGATGGGTTCTATGTTTTTTGATCACATCCTGGTTGTGTATCTTGTTCAGGATCTCTGTCTGCGCACCTCCTGGTGTGAATTGGCGACTGTCAGTATGGATGTGTTCTCGCTCTTTCCCATTTTGGTGGGCAGTTGTGATGTACGATGAACTGTTGGTTTCAGCTTGGGACCCTTTGGACTTGCCCTACCCAAAGAGTGTTGGCAGTAGCACAGCCTCACTCTTCACACCGTTGGCCGGGTGTGGGGCGCTCCGATTTACCTGGGGCTCATCGAAACTCCTGCAGCAGGTGGATTGATTCGCTCAGTGCGTTTGGGGCCAACGCACCTTGTGCTCAAAGCGAGGTGTATGACAGTGAGACCATGGGCTATCGGTGCTCACTGGGCGTATCTTCCCTGCACAGTACAAGCCTGGTCGCCCTGATATGAGATCTTTTCAGATGGAGTTGTGGACCTGCGCTCGGTGAGCGCGGCTCCCACCGTTGGAACCGCTGCACCGTTGGGCCCGGGGTCGGGGGACAACCACCCAGCGTTCCCTACGTGGGATCGGAGCGGCGAACTACGCCGGCGCAGCGGCGCTGCTACCCTGGAAGACGTCAGGAGGGCGTAGCTGCTGTGTGGGGTCTGGTAGATATCGGATCGGGGAGGCCAAACCTCGAGTGCTTGGACAACGTGCTTTGGGTTGTCGTTACATGTGCGGTTTACAGCGTTTTGTCCATGTGGTAAACCCTTTCTGATCAACTATCCCATACTATCCCCAATGACTTTGCGTACGTGGTTGGTATTCGTATCATCTACACATATAGTAGTATTTGTTTATGGGGTTTTAGCAGGTTGAAGAACCCCCAGGTACCTTCCGGTGATTTAACAGTTTCCTATGGCCTGCTTTGGTATACATCACACATCTGTAGAGATTTATGGTGATATATATATATATATATATCTCTATCTACTTGTATTGTGACCTGTTACCTATTTAAAGTTGCTATTTTCCATAGTAATGTGCTAAGTTAGGAGAGGGTATACATCTTTGGTTTGTTGTTTTCTATGTTGAATCATATTTCGGATGATGATCTCCAATGACAAGCACGTCTTCTAACTTTGGGTGGTTGAAACATGTGGAAATCGCCAAAGAGTACTGATTCTGTGATAAATAGATAGACCGACAGGCAGAGAAAGATAGGTAGAGATAGATAGAGAGATAGCGAGAGAGATAGATAGAGAGATAGATAAAGATATATATATAGAGAGAGAGATAGATAGAGATATAGATAGAGAGATAGACAGAGATATAGATAGAGAGATAGAAAGAGAGATAGATAGAGACAAAGAAAGAGAGATAGATAGATAGACAGACAGACAGACAGACAGATAGATAGATATATAGATAGATAATGATAGATAATGATAGATAATGATAGATAATGATAGATAATGATAGATAATTATGGATAATGATAGATAAGGATAGATAATGATATATAATGATAGATCATGATAGATCATGATAGACAATGATAGATAATGATAGATAATGATACATAATAATAGATAATGATAGATAATGATAGATCATGGTATATTGATAATGATAGATAGATAATGACAGCTAGACACTGATAGATAGATAGATAGATAGATAGATAGATAGATAGATATAGATAGATATAGATAGATAGATATAGATAGATATAGATAGATATAGATAGATATAGATAGATATAGATAGATATAGATAGATATAGATATAGATATAGATAGATATAGATAGATATAGATAGATATAGATATAGATACAGATATAGATAGAGATAGAGATAGATAGAAAGATAGATAGATAGATAGAAAGATAGATAGATAGATAAATAGATAAATAGATAAATAGATAATGATAGACAGATAATGATAGACAGATAATGATAGATAGATAATGATAGATAGATAATGATAGATAGATAGATCATGATAGATAGAGATAGTTAGATAGATAGAGATAGGTAGATAGATAGAGATAGGTAGATAGATAGAGATTGGTAGATAGATAGAGATAGAGATAGATAGAGATAGAGATAGATAGAGATAGAGATAGAGATAGAGGTAGATAATGATAGACAGATAATGATAGATAGATAATGATAGATAATGGTAGTTAATGATAGATAATGACAGATAATGATAGAAAGAGAAAAATGTTAGAGATAGACATATCGATAGAGATAGATAGATAGATGGATGGCTAGATAGGTAGATAGATAGATAGAGATAGAGATAGAGATAGATAAAGTTAGATAGGGATAGATAGAGTTAGATAGAGATAGATAGAGATAGATAGAGTTAGATTGATATTTATAGATAGATATTGATTGATTGATTGATTGATAGATAGATAGGCAGTTCGATAGATAGATAGATAGATAGATATATAGATAGACAGACAATGATAGATAGAGATAGAATGGTAGAGATAAAAAAAGGAAATATAGACAGATAGATAGTTAGTTAGATAGATAGATATTGACAGATAGAGAGGTAGGTAGATAGATAGATAGATAGATAGATAGATAGATATAGATAGATATAGATAGATATAGATAGATATAGATAGATATAGATAGATATAGATATAGATATAGATAGATATAGATAGATATAGATATAGATACAGATATAGATAGAGATAGAGATAGATAGAAAGATAGATAGATAGATAGAAAGATAGATAGATAGATAGAAAGATAGAAAGATAGAGATACGATAACACCATGGAAAATGTCCCCGGGGAGCTCCTCCACAGCTCTTGCGAGGTCAAAAAGGAGGCAGTTGCGGAGGCTCTACCCAGGCTGCTGCGCGGGAAGTGCGGCGTCGGTTGTGGAGGGTTGGATGAAACCATCAATGCGGATTTAACCGGCCGCAACATGTGAATGGATTTTACATAACCATTTGACAACAAATTTATAACCATCATATAAAGAATATTTGTTTATAATATATAATGCCAACACCGCATTAATAAACCCCCCCCAGACGGTCAGAACTCACCTTGTAAAGTCTTTCCTGGTGTCCCCCTAAATAAACTGCCTCTGAACCATAAAATTTTGGATATGGTTTACGTCAATTGGCTGAAAGCTATGGGGGACATTGGGAATGAATAGGCAAATCCAAAGAAAAAACATTAGGAACATGGTGGTTGATTAATCAGGGGCAAACCCTGATTATTATCAATGGGGGACATGGGCTCATGGGGGGTACCCTTTAGGAGCTATCCAAACTGATGATTTTTATAAAGAATTCGATTAGAAATCGATCATATGGGGAATAGTTGTTTTTTCAAATTTTCAATGATCAACGGTGATGGGTTCTGGTGTTCATGTGGTTTCAACTTAAATATATATCATAAGGAAACCATAAGGAAACCATTTGAAATTTTTGGATTTAAAAAAATTGATTTCAGTACTGGTGGTTTTTTAATCGGGGGTGGTTATTAATCTGGGGGGACCACCTGTTTTTAAATTACAAAAAAATGGGCAGTGGTGGTTGATTAATCTGGAGGGGTTAATTAATCCTGACTTGACATTATATTTTAAGATAATATAAGATAAAATAATACAATATAATATAACATAACATAATATAACATAGCATAACATAATACAATATAAGATTCGATAAGATAAATATATTATAATTCAATATGATAGAAGATAAGATAATATATTTTGATATAACATAACATTTATTATAATGTTTAATATAATATGATATAACATAATATAATATAATATCATATCATATATTAAAATATAATATAATATAGACTACAATATAATACAATATAATATAATAAAATACAATATAATATAATATAGACTATAATAGACTATAATATAATATAATATGATATAATATGATATGTTTTGATATGATATAATATAATATATATATATATATTAGGATATCTAATGTTGTATCATTACCAAAAATGAACAATGAATGTTCGCAACAAAAAACAATATTCAGGGAAGATGAAAAACCAATATCATGGCCCATGGATTGTCCATCACTTGGCAGTGGAAATATGAGACAGGATTAGAAAAACTACCGAATCTTACCATGATTGGATATATAATTCAACCATGAAACATGGATTTTTACCCATATATAGTTTTTGATATAGTGTATAATCCCATCCGTTCATATGAAACAGGCCTTATGTATTGAATTTTGGTGCTCCCTAGTGATTTCCGAAACCATCCACCATAGTGGGTTTCTGGGTTGACTCACGTTTTGGAGGGTCCCAAGGTGGGCCACGTTTGGTCAAAGATTGTGAGATTTCAATCCCGAGGAGAACTATGTAGTGATTATGTTTATTATAATCCACTAATCCACTATATTATAAATAATCCAATTATTGTAATCCAACTCAGATTTGTTATACTGATATACTGGACATGAAGCCAGTATGGGGGCTCCCGGCTCCACACGTGGGCACGTGAAGATTCCGTGTGGGTGGTTTCACCCTGAATCAGATCAGGTCAGGTCTGTTTCGAAAACCTGGAAGTTGGATTCTATGTTTTACCATCTGGTTATGACTAACATAGCCATAGAAAATCACCATTTTTAATAGGTAAACCATCTATTTCTATGGGCCATTTTCCATGGCTATGTTAAATAACCAGATGGTAACACAAATGTGTGAGGTTCAACAGGTCTCTCGAAAGACTTGATGTGTCTAGGTTTTTAAATACAGTTGATGGATTGAAACCAGCAAGGGAATTTGAAGATATAGAGCTTTGTCCGGAAAATCCGAAAATCATCAACCACCAACCTGCAGTTTGATGTTTTTCTTGATGAAAGACCATGAAAAACCTGGCTGTTTTAATTTCAGTGCCAGTGGCCGCCAGTGTCAGGCCTGCAGCCTCACCAACCAAGGCGGATCTTGTTGGGCTCAACAGCCTCGTGACCTTTTGACTGAGAAATTCCGATTGTGTATTTTTGCCCCGTCTTTTTGCTCGAAGTGGGCATGTTGGTGAAATCTAGATGGGGTCTGCTCATATCTTCATCATCGCCATGATTGCCAACCAGAATCCCACGAATCTTGTTGGACAATTCCTCATGTGGTTGGTGCTTTGGACCATTTTTGATATATATAGTTTCCCCATATTTTCGTTGGGATGATGATCCAATCTCACGAACTCTATCATTTTTCAGAGGGGTAGGTTAACCAACCACCAACCAGTCATGTGTGTTGATTTTCGCCGCCATTGAAGGCAAAAAACCCGCCCTTTCAACCGAGAAACAACTGGGACCCAAGGGACCTGTCGTGCGACTGCAGGAGGGTGTCAGTGCACCGTCCTAGGCGCATGGGATGTTGGGTACCCCAGTGACCTTGAATCACATGGAAAACCACGGATAGAAATCCTGCACCACCTTGAGCCCTATAAATAATAGACAAAAACCACCTGTCAACTGGTGTAGGATTTCTTCCACTGTATATTTCAAGCATGTCCAAAAGATCTTACCCTTTGGTAATCTAACACTTCGCCGTGGAAAATGGCCGTGTTTACTAGGTAAAATCATCTACAAGTAGGTAATGTTTCATGACTATGTAAAATTACCAGGGGGTACTTGAAGTTTGAAGAATACTTGGCAGTTGGTTTGCTTATTGTTTTATATAATGGATGGAGGTGTCCTAAAATGGGACTAATTACCCCTAAATCATCCTAAATCATCCATTTATAGATGGATTTTCCATTATGAACCAACCATTTCGGGGCACCATTGATGGAAACCCCCATATCTGAAATCTCTCTTGTTTGAAGAAGGATGTTTCAATCCAACAAAAACACCTTTTGATGCAGTGAAAGCGCTGGGTTTTCAGTCATTTCTAGTAGCCCAACTTGGTGATGAAACATCTGGAAAGTCTCAACTTTTTCCCGAAAATGTGATCGTCATGGGCCATATGGGTTTCCAGCAAAGCAGGTTGAATTGCTGGTTGGTGGTTTGGAACATTTGGATGATTTTTCCAATATATAGGGAAGAATCATCCCAACTGACGAACTCATATTTTTCAGAGGGGTTGAAACCACCAACCAGATTGAGTTGAGTTGGCTAGTTGGGAGTTCATGTTCCATCCCAGTAACTCCCGTAAGGCTGTCATTTTCACATCTCTTCACCATCGCCACCATCACAGCAAGCACCACCAGCGTCGAATCAAAATCAGAGCCAGGTCGCTGCGATCTGTCACCGGCATGAGAGCACCAGGTTGGAGAGAATGCTGGTGGGTCAATTGATGTATGGCAACCATAGATAGATAATGATAGATAGCAGAAGGAAACCAAACGAAAACGTTCGAAGAACCATAAACATCTTCGAATTCGTGTGGTCCTACGAATAGTGCGAGCCCAGGTCCTAGGCACCCAGATTCCATTGATGGAGCCCCATTGTGAGTCTTCGCTTCTGTCCCCAATTGGAGCCCCAAGGGTTGGAGAGGTGTAGCAAGAATAGAAACATCAGAGTGACATAACCTACTTCCGAACTTTCGAGAAAACCTACACTGACCTGCAGTTACACTGAATCAATCTGGCTGAAGAAACTCATCACACCCCGCGATCTGGCCAATCTGGCAACAACTGACGAAACATGATGCGATTGTGCATTCTAAGCCAATCTGGAGAGGTGTGAAAAATGATGATGTTTTCGAAAAGCGGTTAAATAAGACATGAAACCAATAAATATATGTAATTATATGTGTATATATATATTATATATAATATGTATATATTATATATATATATGTATATATACAAATATACATGTATATATAATGTGAGACTTGAGCATGGCTTCTGGTGAGTGACTTGCGACCTCAGCACGTGACACACTTCAGGGCGAGTTGTACCCATACTGGGGAAGTCCAGAACATGTTCCCCTAAAACCATTCAGGAACTGTTACTGTTGTCGCTCTAATTCCAATGGCTAGAGACCCATCCAGAGAACTTCCTGGGATGCGTGAAATCAGTCCCTGGGATGTCCTGGGAATGGGTGCACGCGCCGGGAAAGGCGCTACAAAATTCAGAATAGGAAGATGTGTTTGTCCGACAATCTTGGGGATGTTCATGTTGGTGCTAACAGGAGTCTGGATCCCAAAAAAGGGGGATGCAGCCCCAAAAATGTGGCTCGTTGTTTTATTGCCACACTTGAATCTTCATTGAAACCTGGTGATTTTTTTCTGACTTTCAGCAGGACCTATCCCTTGGATTCCTGTTTTGACAGCTAGCACAGCTGGTCCTTGTGTTCAGTAGATTTGGGTCTCAACATGTTGGACAAGCAAATTTCAAAGCTATGAAGTGCCTACAGTCGAGACGATGGCAAACCAGCTCGCTGCAATTTTGTCGATTGCACATGTTTCTGCTATATCTATCTAAGGTCAGCCATGCAATGAACTTGGTGTTTTTCCCATTGTTTGAGACTCGTTCCTCGGGGTCGGCACAGTTGCCCCAAATCGGGGACGGCCCGCGAAGTCATGCCCAGCGGCACTAGCCGTTGCTGGTGCATTGTTTTACACCCCCGGCCCCAAACCAGGGCACCAAGCGTTGAGAAAAGCAAGTGCGAAAGAAGAGCCAGCGGGGATATGACAGGGACAAAATGAGTATATCATGGTATACCGGGAGATAATGGGATATAGAACATTACAGAACCAACAATATTAAATTGTTGGTTTGCCCAAAAATCATGACCATGGGAGGATTGAGGGATGCCATATTTTCAGACAAAGCCATTTGAGAAGTGACGAGGAGTGGGCATGGCTTAAAAATGCTCAAAAGAACAGTGAGGATTGACCGACTAAATTTGGGATGATTTAGCCAGCAAAATAGATGGTGTTTGGGGAGTTTTACCAGGGAAAACATGGATTTAACATGGATTTACTGTAACTACCATTCAACACCCATAATCTCTTGGAATGGCTCAACACTGTATACTTCCCCACACTGAATGAAATTTAGACATAGAAATGACGATTTTCTTTGGTCTCTGGTTGCGCTAATTTCATCTCATCATTTTTTCATTCTCACAAGGGTATGGTCGAAAGATGTCGAAAGTCTTTTTCACCAACTCATATCAGGGCCGGAGTTTCGTTGTCACTCCTGATTTGGGATTCAATCCTCCAAAAGAGCGGGATGGAAACTGCCTCCGTGCCAAAAAAGAGGCGTCGAGAAAATGTCCACAAACGGCAAAAGGGGCCCGAGAAAGATTCGGCTACAAGATTGCATATATCCCACCACCTTCAAATGTCTTCAAATAAAAAAAAAATCAGTTCTTTTTGGTGGATCTGATATTGGCCATGGCATTGGCTAAGTCGGGTTATGTCGGGTTATACCGAAACTACCACCCGTGTGGAGGTACCGTTTGCGCAAGACCTGCTTGTTTCGGGACATTGATCCAGCGGCTTCTCGTTTCCGTGCGCCTTGGCAGCCTTGGCTGCCCGAAGTTTTTCAAGGAAGATGTACCCTCTGGTAAACTAACATAGCTATTGAAAATGGCCATTTATAGTGGATTTTCCCATTAAAAATGGTGATTTTCAATAGCTATGTTAGTTTACCAGAGGGTACAGGAAGGCCTTATGTGTTGGGTGACAAAGATTGAAAAAGACCACTTAGTGTTCGGTGGTGCCCCCAAACGATAGCGTTCAGTTGGTGAACATAACTCCAATTTGCCTATGGTTTATAGATGATGTATCTACAGTTAATGGGATTATAAACCAACTTATAACTTGGAGGGCACCACCTTGCAGTGTTCCTATGTATATAAATGAGAGTAAATGGAGGCTTTTCTAGGGGAAACTCACCTACAAATGATGGATTTTCCACATATCATCACATATCATGAAATATTGGATTTGCTGAAGATAGTTTCTTATTTCCCGAGGGGAATTCCACCAGCAGATGATTCACACGGCAGAGGAGGTGATATGGAATCCCCAAGCAGTTTGTGACATTGATGGAGTGCAGGTGACAGTCCAACAGGTGGATGGGCCGGTAGTTTCAATTGCACATGAGACCTTGTTCCAGCAACCCTGCACATTCACAACCAAAACTCACTTCGCCACCCCAAATGCCATCATTGGAAAGCTTGAAGAGTTCTGGAAACAACGATGGTGGAAGCAGACGCCACCTGCATCCTCTGATTGGGACAGAATGTTTGCCTTTGCTGAGCAATACCTTCCAAGGGCACAGATGTCTTATTCTCCCATTTTGGAGGATCAATGGTCTGAGGTCAACAAGCGATATGGACCAAGATCGGCTCGGGGGCCTGACAGTATGGATAGAAGGGACCTTCAATGGCTTCTACCAGATCTCCAGGAATCCCTTATCAACCTCCTGAACCATTGTGAGAAATTGGGACAATGGCCGGATGCCCTGCTGGCAGGCTTCGTTTATCCTTTGCCGAAGAAACCTGAAGGGACAGCAGCAGGGGACTTCCGCCCGGTGATCCTTTACTCCATGGTTTACAGAAGTTGGTCATCCCTAAGAGCAAGAGAATGCCTTGGACATCTGGAAAGGCTTGTTGATCGTCACCAATTTGGCTTCCTACCTGGCCGTGAAGCAGTGCAAGTGTGGTTCACTATCCAGGCCTATATCGAGATCAGCATGCTGGCCGGACAAGAACTTTGCGGCTGGGTCACGGACATTCAGAAGGCCTTTGAGAACATTCCCAGAGGTCCAATCAAGTGGCTTTCAAAGAAGTTAGGTGTACAGCATCGCATTGTGAACTTCTGGCACAATTTCCTGGACAACACCACCAGGTACTTTTCGCTGCATGGGGTGGTGGGACAGCCCATGCTTAGCAATAGTGGATACCCTGAGGGATGTGCTACGCCATGCTTTGCAATGGGGCTTGCTGACTTGGTCTTCCATCTCTACTTGCAAGCGTATTCACAGATGGTCACCCCAGTTTCCTATGTGGACAATTTTGAACTCATTGCGAACTCTATGGAGCATCTCCAACATGGCATACTCTGCACAGAGGAGTGGAGCGAAATGTGGCATATGAGCCTGGACAAGGCCAAAAGCTTTGTGTGGGGGACCAGCGCCAAACTGCGCAAGGAATGCCAATCAATGGGATGGAAACTCCGAGAGAGTGCAGTTGATCTTGGCGCGAACATGGTCTATGGTAAGAAGAACTACATTCAGGGTGCTCTGGAGCGTCTCAACGGTATCAAACCTTTGTGGGATCTCCTCAAACGACTCCCGGCAGCTGACTGGAAGAAGCAACAAATCCTGCAGCAATGTATTTGGGCAAAAGCATTTTATGGTTGCTCCAATTCTCCTCTGGGGAAATCACACATTCAAGATCTTCGATCTGCAGCCATGAAGAGTCTTAAGAGAAACCGAGCGGGAGCCAATCCACTTCTGGCTCTGAGCACACAGGAGTCGATGGCTTGTGATCCCGGCTTCTACCAGCTCTGGAATGTCCTCACCACCTTTAAGCGCATGCTGGACAAGCAACCGCACTTGGTGGAGATGTGGAGCTATTTCATGAACCATTTTGCAGGTCAACGCAGTATTGGTCCATTCGGGAAACTACTTGAGGTTGCAGGTGAAGTTGGTTGGTGCATTGAGGTCCCAGGCTTCTATGATCATGATGGTTTCTGGGTCTCATTCCTTGACATCACTGAAAGCGCTCTGAGAGGCATCGCGGAGGACGCATGGTGCCAACATATGGCCAGAACAGTGAGCAAACGGAAAGACTTTGAGGGCTTGCAAGGATTTGACCTTGCTGTTTTTCGAGCGGCGAGAAAGAAGCTGGATTTTCGAGTCCGCAAGATGCTGCAAGCGGTGCAGGATGGCTCCTTTCTGGATGCCAGAGCACAGAGCAAGTTTGACATGGGCAAGAGTCGTCTCTGCGCTCGATGCGGTGAGGATGACACACATGAGCATCGCTGCTTTCGTTGCCGTGAATTCTCAGAAATCCATGCAAAGCACCAGGAAATCATCAGCGAGGCCAATGATCTCACATATGCACTTCGCGCCCATCTGATCCCCTCGAGGAATGAGCATTGGGCGGCTTTCAAGCTACATCTGGCCAAGCCAGAACATATTGAACGACATGCACTACCTAGAGGGGAAAAGAGAATCGATCTCTTCACAGACGGCAGCTGCTGGAATCCTGAACTTCCTGACTATGCCATTGGGGCTTGGTCGGTGGTATGTCCTCAGGCAGATCGATGGGTGGCCCGGGGGACGCTCTCGGGACTTCGTCAGCACAACGACAAAGCTGAAGTACATGCCATCAAGAATGCGTTGGACATTTCCTTTGACTTTCATGGAGATGTAATCATTTGGAGTGACAGCGCTTTTGCCACTTCGGGGCTACATCGTCTTCTTCAAGACCCACATGATTCACCCGAAGATCCAGGTGATGGCCTATGGATGGACATACAGGGACTAGTGAGCGGAAGAGCTGGTGCATTGTATGTGCAACATATTGCCGCACATCGAGATGGCTGGAAAGAGAATGACCCAGTAGATGCTTGGACAGCAGAATGGAATGATAGAGCTGATCGTGAGGCTGGAGCAGCTCAACTCCTTCGTGGACAAGACTTCATGGGGTGCAGAGATCAACTCCTTCGTGCTTACAGACAATCACTTCGCCGACTGCAGCTGACACAGAAGTTGCACATGGACGTCTCAAATCACAGGCTTCAAGCAGGACATCAGGAGGATGAAGAAGAGGGGGACCATGATTCCGCAATGAGGGCTTGGCGGCATGGTCGTTTGCTACATGCGGACTCCAGTTGGCTGTTCGCCATGGATCCAAATTGGTTGATTCACCTTCCTGGGTCAGACCTTGTGGCTAGATTTGGGATGAAGTTTTCTCGGGCCATGATTCAATGGCTCCATGACCAACGTGATGCTGAAGATTCGTTGGACACCAGATGGACGTGGCTGGAGATCGCGATCTACTGGCTCAAGTACTTCGACGACAAGCTCCCTACGCCTACTTCTTTTGGGACATGGGAGGATTCGCTGAGAGGCGGTAGACACCGTCCAACTGTGGCGGCGATCGTACATTTGGTACGTCGTTTTTTCCACTTTTTGAGCCCTTTTCTTGGGGTTGACATCCTTTTTAGCAGTGGCCAGTCACTGCTTCCATTGGCGGTGCACCCCCCACAGGGGGGTGTGCACATTCGATTGACCCAAGGGGTCCTGACGGAGGCTCAAGAGGCTCTCCTTGCTTTTGTTGCTCACCGCCCAATACGGGTAGTGAATGACTTGACGCGGCCACTTCGGTAGCGGTGGTGCACATAAGGTTTGACTGCCACTGCTACCGCTGTGGCATGAACCGAGACTGCAGTCCGCGAGTGTGGCGGCTGTCTTCAACAAATCTAAGGTCTTATGGTTTCTTCCCAAATTTCCCTTACACCAATCCACTCATTGAGCCACCAGAAATTAGGAAAGGTGATGGCTGATTTTTTGGCCACAAAGGGGGGCAAGTATAGCATGTCACGACATATACTTCTGAAAATGGCCGCTCTTAAGTTTTATATCGGTTAGCCATGGTAAATGGGCATACAACAACAGCCCACTGAACCGTGATGGTACTATTTTCATATGTTCAACTGCTCGCTAGACCTGCTAGCCTCAACTGCTCGGCAGTGTGGATTGTGCAACGTAAGTCCTATGCATCTGGGATGGGCTATTTTGATCTCACACCTTCATCAAAGATGGCAATTGGAATTCCCCAAACTACCCTCTGGTTATGACTAACAGTTCGCCATGGAAAATCACCATTTTTTATAGGTGAACCATCTATAAACGGGCCATCTATACCATGGCTATGTTAAATAACCAGAGGGTAAATGGAGACGCTTGGAGATTGGAACATCATCTATAAATCGGTGTTCCAGCAAGCTATGTTCACAACTGGCAAAAATGAGCTGGTGACATGTGGTGACATGTGGTGACCATATAGTATTTTTTTTAATAACCATTAAAAAAGTGAAGATTCACTGCAATCTATCTTTTTGAGGTATCTACAAATACAGAAATCTATACCATCTTATAGATTTATAGCTGGTTGGTGGTTTGGAACATTTGGATGATTTTCCATATATTGGGAATAATCATCCCAACTGACTTTCATATTTTTCAGAGAGGTTGAAACCACCAACCAGATAGTATCCACAAATTGAAACCCGATCTTAGCAGGTTAATCCCATCCAAGTTGGTAGAATCCAAAGAAATCTCCACGGTTACTGGTCAAATAATGTCAAATATTCCGCACCAAGACGCATGGGAATCCACACTCACCACAAAGTCAATCCATCAATCCGCCATAAATCCACACATAAACTCAAGTTAATAACTCATGAATTTCACAAGTTCACCATAAAACCATATAAAACCCATTGAACATCCACCATAAAATCGCATGGAATCCTATGAAATGCCATGAAAATTCATCAACCCAGCAATTTCACTCCACCCAAAAACGTTCTTTGATCCAGCTGAGTTGAAGCGGAACCACGTGCTGCTGGAGCTGTCCAAAGTGGAAGCGCTGCCATGGACCGCCACTTGGCTCATCATGGGAACATGATCAAAATATATAAATCAAAATAGATCAAAATAGTAAAGAACAATTTTTGTCCAAACATTTCGGAGTTGATTGAAAATGACAGGAATCAAAACAACGATGCTTGATATATATATATATATATAGTAGCACCCGCAGAATTCAGAAAAATATATATATATAAGTTGGAAACCTGCACACATTCAAGGAAAAACATCATCTATAATTACTCATCAAAAAAGCATCCTGGAAATGCTGTCCTATCATCTTTTCGCACTTACTAAAAACGTCTCGGGATGTTTGGTTTGGGGATGATTTTTCAACAACTCAGCCTGGCTCTGCAGTTTCAACTTTTCCCCCAGGGACAGCTGGTAGGTTTTACTCGCCAGGCCTAGTAACATAGATGTCCCTTTCCTAGAGGTTGATGAATGTTGATGAGTTCTTCATAGTTCTGGTTGACCAAAAAGGCTTCATACCCAATGGGCAACTAATTTTTGCAAAGTCTCCAGGAGAAAACTGATGGTTTTGAATGGTAAAAATTGACCCAATGACAGTGGGAGTGGATCTGGCAAAGTTTGGTGAATGTTTGGCTATCAAAGGGGGCAGTATCAATAGGATTAGGTGTTCATGGGTTTACTTGTAGCATCTTTTAGCCAGAAATTGCTGAATTTCCAGTCGAAAAGTGTTAGCCTCTTTTGCAGAGTATCGAAGATTGGCCGCGCTCTTTGACCACTCCGAAGTCTTTGGTCGGAATTTGATGTCTGTCTGAGTGGAAATCAAGGCCGATGTGTTGGTACCTTGCTCGATGCTTTTTGGGTATACCTTGGTTCGGTGGTTTCATGCGCTTTACTTTGCCGTGGGGATATGTCGGATATGTCTGTCGTTTGTGCATAGCTAAGTGAGTCTCCAGCCCCTCTCAGGACCTCTGTGCCAGCGGTCGCAGAAATCCCAAAGTGATGCCTGCGGTTTGTGAGAAAACGTCGGCACTTTATGGCTGGGGCTTGCTGGGGACTGGCCTCCAAAGTTGTCTGGTCAAGCTGTGACCGGGGGAATGTTTTTCTGATAGAAAATGGACAACACGAGGCAACGAGGTTACAATAAACATGATGCTGGGGATTTTGGGGATCATTCTTGATTTAATAATAGTGAGATGGAGGTACAAGGCCAACCATTTTGTCAAAATAGAATGGGGGTGTATAAAAGTTGTATGGCTTTGCCAATTTCAGGCGGAAGATCATACAGTAAAACACGGGATTTTGGGGAAACATTAATTTTGGTTCAGAATATCATACTCGAACGCCTTTCAAAGACCTCAAAAAAAGTATTTAAGAACGACCCTTTTTTGTCGCATCTCAATCACCTCATTTTTCTTCAGAAGGTCTTTGGAAATCAGTGTGACGGGAAAACTGTGCTGGAAAAGGTGTCAGAAATTCTGAGTGGAATGGTCCATCCCACCCAACACGCTTCGGTATGTTCAGCTTGTGAAAGATGACAATCATGAAACGTTCATAGATGACATGTCTATACATTTCTTACTTATGTAGAAAAAATATGGCAATTCGCAAAAAAAACTCTTTTTGGTGTTGAATCAGTATGGTTTTTTTGTGGTGAAGTTGGGGCCCGAAGTTGGGGGATCCATTGGATGGTGCCTTTTTTTTGGGTGATAAAGATATGGGTGGGTTTAGGGGTTTCATCCAAAAACCATAGGAAAATGGAGGTTTGAATGGGAAAACCATAGGAAAACCATAGGAAAATGGAGGTTTACCCGGCTTGGTAAACGCTTACATAGCGAACTGGAAAGACCCACCATGTTTTTTTATGGGTAAATCAACTATTTTAAATGGCAATTTTTGAATAGCTATGTTAAGTTGCCAGAGGTTGTCAGTTACAAGCCAGTTACTCAACCGTTACAGTAACTGCTCCCAGGGCGGATTCAAGTAGGTCTAAGCAGTTGAACGTGGTGTGCCACGTCATCGTTTCGTATGTTAAGTTTACAATATTGACATCATCAGCTTATCCATAATATCATAAGTTCCATCATATGTTAAGTTATGGTGCAATTGCATGCAATTTCCCCATGTTCCACGTTTCCATGTTTGGTGATGGTAGATATGTGCGATATGTGGGCCTCCCAAAGGATAGCCAAGCCCAGGTGTGAATTTGATTTTCTATGGTTTATGGTAGATATACCGAACTTTTTAGTGGGATTAACAAGCCAATAAAGATAACTATGATGATAACTGTTTTATAGAATTGGGGGGACACCAGCAGTGTTTGGTTTGTTAAGACCAAAACAGTCTAATCTTGGATGGTTGAGGGATACCCCATTTCTTCAGACCACCATTAAAAAAAACCATGGATATATCCATCCGAGCCATCAGTTGCGTCAAGGTACGCCTGGGGGCTGCGAAAAATGGGGTGTCTCCAAAGGTATCACGACTGGTGACATCAACCATTCAATATACAGTGAGAAACCAAATCCAAAGAGTTCAATGAAACCACGATTATATAACATCACTACAGTAAACCAACATTCGACATTAGACCACCATGAAATTCCATGAAATTCCACTAAATTTCATAAAATCCCCATCTGGTGGGTGGTTTGGAACATGTTTTATTTCCCCAATAGTTGGGATGATGATCCAATCTGACTTTCATATTTTTCAGGGGGTGGCTCAACCACCAATTAGCCATTGAATAACCATTGAAACACAATGAAACCACGATGATATAACATCACTAAACCAACATTCGACATTAGACCACCATGAAATTCCACTAAATTTCATAAAATTCCCATGCGGTTGATGGTTAAAACATGTTAAAACCACCAACCAGCCATTGAATAACCACTGAATCACAGAACGAAGCTTCGATCGTCCATGGCTTCGTGGTTGGATTCTTTGCCAAGCGCGGTTCATGGCGAGGACGACGCGAGCTTTCGAGGGCGATGAAAGGGCGAGACGGTCGAGGGGGAATCATCCAACTTCACAACGGTAAACCATTGGTTACTATGATGGTTACTCTGATTACTATGGTTACGCTGATGGTTACTATGGTTACTAATGGTTACTATGGTTACTAATGATTACTATGGTTACTATAAAAACGCTACTAATGGTTACTATGGTTACGCTGATGGTTACTATGATGACTTTGTTTTATGGGACGGGGATCCATTTTTAAGTGAATCACGGCGGGAATCCCATGGGAAAGACTCGTGTCTTCCAAGCCCCCCCAAAAAATAGGCAGGGTCTATGTCAAGTTGGGTGGTGGTAGTCTGAATTATAGATATGTTTTATAGATATAAATATAGGTAAACTAACATAACTATGGAAAATCACCATGTTTAATGGGAAAATCCACTATAAATGGCCATTTTCAATAGCTATGTTGAATAACCAGAGGGTAAATATAGAATCAAAAAAATGAGGCCATAAATATTATGAAGGGATTCTCGAAGAATTGATAGCAACTTGAATGATGATGCAAGCAAATATATAGAGATATCATCCAACAAATATAGCAGCTGTGTCAGAGAGCCAGGCGATCCCCCCAGTTACAAGTTGGTATCTTAGATGTCTAATCCCCTCTGGTAAACTAACAGTTCGCTATGGAAAATAACCATCTTTAATAGGTAAATCAACTATAAATGGGCCATGTTCAATAGGTAAATCATCTATAAATCACCATGTTCAATAGGTAAATCATCCATAAATCACTAATGAATCACCATTTTCAATAGCAAACCCATTGAAAAATAGGTAATTATCAGAGAGTACTTGTTATTATTCCATCTAACTATAGACATGTTCATCAACAATTCAAGCGTTACCTGGTATTAAACTAGCACATGGAACATCACCGTTTTGAATAGGCAAAAAAAATGCAAACTGTTAGTTTGTTAGTCATTACCGGAGGGTATGCCATGATATATTCCATTGAGTTCCATGAAATTCCATTAAAATCCCATGAAATCCCTGTTGTTGATGGTTTAAATCAGGTTAAATCCTTATTTCTAGATGCTATCCCCAACAGAAAGCTATCCCCAACAGAAATATACGTTGTTCCCTTAATTGCTCCCTTTCTGTAGGATGATCCTGCCGAGACATCGGCGGAAGCTCTCCAGGTGTGGAAGTTGGTTGGTGTTTTTGTAAAGGTGAACTGCTTGGTGGTTTGTCAATTGGAGGTACCGATTCCATATATTTTTGGCCTATTTTTCAGGCCTAAATTTCAGGGAATATCCCCACAAAATATGGCCAAACATATGGTAAAGTACCTCCATTTTAGGATCCTGGAATGACCATTGAGTTTGGAACATGGATTTTATTTAAGGGCTGCCGCCCCTGCCGCCGACCCCGGAAAAGAATGTGAAGAAGCTGGGGAAGGCCAGAGACTTCGGACAAAGTGACATAGTCGGTGGATTACCAAGGTCACAAGATTGACCTAAATATTCTTCAGTGCTTCGCACTTTCAGGCCCCCCCTTGTTTATATGTATATTTCATAAGGTATATTTAATATTTTTGAATGCAATATATTTGACAAGATATTTTGATATAGTAAGAACACCCACCCACCAAACCCCTTCACCCCCCTGAGCAGTTCCTCGACGACTTCAACCAGAGTCTGGGTCTTGAGCTCGTGAATTATTAAATAAACCTTCCCATTAACCCCCCCCCGTCTGTGGCAAGGTGCAGTGTTGTGCCATGGCAAGGCGTAGACACGAAGAAAGACACACAGTATGCATAGCATCCATTATTTCCGGTACTAATAGTTCAGGTATTCTATTCAAATTATAGGGATTTGGTATCGCAGCTTTAGGGTTCTTGGTGTCCAAAAAAGATGTGGGAAAATATGATGGCTGGACATGCTCGGCCATCGTATTTTCCCACGTCCTCTTTTTCTGGGTCCCATGGAAGCGCGGCAAAATCGGGAAAAAAAACAAACACACAAAATTGCAAACACGGAACAGAAGACACTTTCATGGTATTTGGTGTTTTCAAAGTTTCTTGGTGTCTTCAATTTTTTGTTGCATCAATAAAAATATGTATATATATGTAAATATAAACATTTGCATTAGTTACAGATATATACCAGGACTTTGTCCTTGAAAATAAATACCATAGCCAGGACCATGACATGCATGAAACAGTAACTAGTCTGCCGAACAGGCAGTGTCCTGAACAGGGACGTTTTTTTTCTTTTAAATACTAAACATATGTAGTCCAGGACTCTGTCTTTGGAGTTAAATATATATATATATATAGACCAGGACCTTGTCCTTGGAGTTACATATGTATATATAGCCCAGGACTCTGTCCTTAGAGTTAAATATGTATATATATATATGTATAAATATATATATATACCAGGACCTTGTCCTTGGAGTTATACAAATATGTGTAGCTTAGTTCCACTTTAATAAACATGAGTCCAGATTTTTGTCCTTGGAAATTTCTTACCATGTCTTCTGTCCTTGCAATTTGATGGACTTTGGCTGGTATGTATGTATGCAATGTAACGTTATGTAGTGTAGTGTACTGTACTGTAAATGTACTGTAAATGTACTGTCATTGTATTGTATTGTAACGGAATGTAATGCAATGTAATGTATTGTAATATGTATTTATATATATATAAGTATTGAAATATAAATACATATATATATATGTAAATAGAAACATTTCCATTAGTTACAGATGTATACCAGGACTTTGCCTTGAAAATAAATACCATAGCCAGGACCATGACATGCATGAAACAGTAACTAGTCTGCCGAACAGGCAGTGTCCTGAACAGGGACGTTTTTTTTTTTAATACTAAACATATGTAGTCCAGGACTCTGTCCTTGGAGTTATATATATATACCAGGACCTTGTCCTTGGAGTTACATATGTAGATATAGTCCAGGACTTTGTCCTTGGAGTTATGTATATATATAATATATATATATAGACCAGGACCTTGTCCTTGGAGTTATATTTGTATATATAGTCCAGGACGCTGTCCTTGGAGTTAAATATATATATATATGCCAGGACCTTGTCCTTGGAGCTATGTATATATATTTATATAGTCCAGGACTTTGTCCTTGGAGTTATGTGTATATATATATACATAGACCAGGACCTTGTCCTTGGAGATACATATGTATATATAGCCCAGGACTCTGTCCTTAGAATTAAATATGTATATATATGTATATAAATATATATATACCAGGACCTTGTCCTTGGAGTTATACACATATATGTAGCTTAGTTCCACTTTAATAAACATGAGTCCAGATTTTTGTCCTTGGAAATTTCTTACCATGACTTCTGTCCTTGCAATTTGATGGACTTTGGCTGGTATGTATGTATGCAATGTAACGTTATGTAGTGTACTGTACTGTAAATGTACTGTATAGTAAATGTACGGTAAAAACCCTCAGTTTGCCCGCGCCAACGCCGACGACGTGTCCGAACATCAAAAAATACTGCGTTTTGTGGGACAAAATGCACATGTCCATGATCATGGCTTTCATCTTGCAACGCACAGCTTAGCTACCTGTGCGTTGAATGTTACAACAACATCGTCATCATCATCATCAGAATCATCACCATCATCATCATCATCATCAAACCCTTATTGAAGATCTTCAATGAATGTAGAAGTTTAATGGGGTGGGAAAACTAAACCCTTATTGAAGATCTTCAATGAATGTAGAAGTTTAACGGGGGTGGGAGAATTAAACTCTTATTGAAGATCTTCAATGCATGTAGAAGTTTAACGGGGGTGGGAGAATTAAACTCTTATTGAAGATCTTCAATGCATGTAGAAGTTTAACGGGGGTGGGAGAATTAAACTCTTATTGAAGATCTTCAATGCATGTAGAAGTTTAACGGGGGTGGGAGAATTAAACTCTTATTGAAGATCTTCAATGAATGTAGAAGTTTTTAACGGGGGTGGGACTGCAATATTCCCTGCTACCTTTGTTGATCTTCCCAATTGAATGTAAAGTTTAACGGGGGTGGGAATTTATATTCCTAATACTCTGGTTGATCTTCCCAATTGAATGTAAAGTTTAACGGGGGTCGGAATTTATATTCCTTCAAAATCCCTAAGAAGTTGTGTGGGCGAACTGGGGGGTTTGCGCGTAAATGTACTGTCATTGTATTGTATTGTAACGGAATGTAATGCAATGTAATGTAATGTAATATGTATGTATGTATATATATATATAAGTATTTAAATATAAATACATATATATATATATGTATGTAAATAGAAACATTTCCATTAGTTACAGATGTATACCAGGACTTTGTCCTTGAAAATAAATACCATAGCCAGGACCATGACATGCATGAAACAGTAACTAGTCTGCCGAACAGGCAGTGTGCTGAACAGGGACGGTTTTTTTTTAAAAAAAAATACTAAACATATGTAGTCCAGGACTCTGTCCTTGGAGTTATATATATATATATACCAGTACCTTGTCCTTGGAGTTACATATGTAGATATAGTCCAGGACTTTGTCCTTGGAGTTATGTATATATATAAATATATATATTGACCAGGACCTTGTCCTCGGAGTTACACTGTGGTCTAGGTGAGCAAGGCGCAGTATTGTTAGTGGCAGGGCGCAGCAGCTAGCTAAAGCGCACAGTATGCATTCAGGTATCCAAGTGTCCAAGTTTGTCCAAAGTTTTCTCGTTTCCCTGTCCGGAATTCTATACTTGCAATGATCCACATCAAAGTTTGGCAATTGCAACGATTTCAATCGATTTCATATTTATATATACATGACATATAAAGTTTCATCTATGCACCCATCACTTTGAAGATGCAGAAACCACAAATAAAACCGCACAGAAACTTTAAATGATAATTACCTCAAATGACATCCTAAAGAAATCCTAAATGATACTTTGAAAAAAAGACATCAAATGAAACCTGAACTGAAACCCTTGAACAACTGTAACGAAACTCGAAATGAAACCTTAAGTTGAAACCTTACACGAAACCCGAAAGAAACCCTAAATAAAATCCCAAATGAAACCCTAAAGAAACCCGAAACGAAATCCAAAAGAAACTCCGATGAAACACTAAATGAAACCCTTACTGAAATCCTAAAGAAGCCCTAAAGAAGCCCACTTGAATGTTTAGAGATCGTGAAAAGAAGTCCTGAAAAGGAACCCAGGTATGAAACCCTAAGGAAAGCTTCAATGAACTCCTGAATGAACCCTTACGTGAAAACCGAAAGAAACCCTAAATGAAGCCGTAAATGAAGCCCTGAATGAAGGTCCAAATGAAACCCAAAACGAAACTGTAAATGACACCTCCATCAATCCATAACAATGCGATTTTTCTTCCATGGGGTCTGTCTGCCTGAGAAACCCCAATTCGACTTTTCGCCCAGGCGTTTCAGCTTCATCGTTGTATATAGTAAGTCCCCAAAAAGGATGGAAACAAGAACCTACCTACCCATAAAAATGATGTTTTTAGTCATGGGGGATTCCCAACTGACCATATCCACGGTTTCAATTTTGGATGAAACATGCAGGTATCCCTATTGCAGGAATTCCCGATAGTGTTTCTGACATATCTGTTGGTCCATTTTTTTAGGGTAGCCAGATTTTTTTGGGCGATCACAAGTCTACGATACTCTAAGATGTGCCTCAGCAATTTGATGTGGCCGTTGAATGCATAAGTTTTCCTGAGGAAATCCTCCAATGGTTTATATGGGGTATTGCAAGTTTCAGATATACACTACAAGTTTCTCTTGATCAAAGGATGAAACAATTCTATATAGTTCATAAATAAATAAACATATATATATATATATTTATTTGTTTATGTTTGTTTTTATGTGTATAATTATATATATATATATATATAAATACGCACATAGGGGCCGAAGAAACCTGCTTCCAGGGAAGACGAACCGGAAGTAGAAGGAAAGAAAAGAAGAGCCATGAGGGGCCAGCCAAGGAAGTTGAAAGATTACGGCCTTATTTATTTATATATATATACTGTGCATATATGTATACACATAGTATTTTTTCAAATCAGCTACGCTGAGTGTTGCGTTTGAAAACACCAAGTCCAAGTACTTTGAGGGCTTGCGGCTTGTTGCACCGAAACGTTTAGTTTTTTTGGTATAGATGTTTGTAACAACTTGGGCCCCTTGTGGGCCAAGGTATTCACCAAATTGAACAAACGATTTGTTTTCAAATGACACGAATCAACAACTTGGATCGCAAATTTGGATGCGCGTGTCTATATACATGTACATATACACATATATCATATCACCCAACAACTTCATTTGAACATCACACGGATCTGCAGCCGTCCCAAAGATTTCAAGTGGCATTGGGTGCAAGCCCCAATCAACAGGGGCCAACGCGAAACAAGGCGAGGTTGAAACATTTGCGTGCGCGGTTTTAGATACATATTTTGAGTATGTACGCGGTACAAAAGTTTAAATGTCATTCGGTTTGCTCTCAATACAATTGTATTGCTTTGTGCATATCTATCCATTCCTGGTCCTGTATTTGACTGGTGCATTGCTGTGTAGGTATGGCCCGGGACGGCTTGAGCAACATGCGAGAACCAAAGGTCTTACCAGCTGACCTTAAATGCTGCGAGTGCTTGCAGGCCACTTTAAAACCTGCACAGTGGAGGTGGCCCACTTTGAAAAAAACCACCATCGAAATCCAAACTGACAACGACGATGACGACCTTACACAGTGGAAGGACGAGGACATCAAGAACGACGACCATAACAGTGTTCGATCTCTGGGCTGCCTTTGTCAGTGGGGTGTAAAGGGAATGCCAAGTGCGCTGTCATGTGCATGCATCATGAAGGATTGTAAACCATGCTGTTACTGCCGCCGGGTGACATATGCCAAGGTTTGTGTTGCGTCAGGGGGGTTCAGTAGTGTTCTCAGTCGTTGGCAAGAGTGGTGTGCTCCATTTTTGTTTGCTTCGCGGGTTGCAAGTGCAGCGCACACCATGGTTCTAGTTGAAAACGAAATGAAAACGATGTTGGGTATGATGCATTCCCCTCTGAGATGCTTGTGCCGTACAGGGGCTTGTATGCGAAGCGATGTGAGGCAATGCACATGTGACACTATCGAATTATATGATTCGTCAGTTGGTTTGGCAGACAACGGCAAGCACAACCAAAGCAATGCCCGACACATGCCGGAACCCATATCCAGCCAAAAACGGCAATGCACCAGCAATTTAAAACAAGACGAGTCCAGCCCCGTTGCTCGCAACAGTACTGCTTTTACACCAGGTCAGGTAAAGGCTAACTGTAAAAATCTTTCCAAGGATGTGCGCGGCAAAAACAAGGTCATGAGTTTGCTGTGGCAAGTAGCTGTCCCATGCCGTAGGGTAGGGCGCCGACGCATGGGTCAACCGAGGTGCAACCAGCTAACAAAGATAACGCCAGAGTGGAAGAGAAGGCAAAGGAAAAGCAATGCAAGCCTCAGATGTCAGTTGTTGAGGCGAAAAGTGCATGCAAGTGTAACCACAACAGATGGAGACACCCACGCGCTTCCTTATGCAGTGAGGTCGGCGGATAAGATACAAGCAAGGCCAGCAAAACACAATGCAAGGCTGAGATGTCGGTTGTTGAGGCAAAAAGTGCATGCAAGTGTAACCACAACAGATGGAGACATCCGCGAGCTTCCTTATGCAGTGAGGTCGGCGGATAAGATACAAGCAAGGCCAACAAAACACAATGCAAGGCTGAGATGTCAGTTGTTGAGGCGAAAAGTGCATGCAAGTGTAACCACAACAGATGGAGACACCCACGCGCTTCCTTATGCAGTGAGGTCGGCGGATAAGATACAAGCAAGGCCAGCAAAACACAATGCAAGGCTGAGATGTCAGTTGTTGAGGCAAAAAGTGCATGCAAGTGTAACCACAACAGATGGAGACACCCACGCGCTTCCTTATGCAGTGAGGTCGGCGGATAAGATACAAGCAAGGCCAGCAAAACACAATGCAAGGCTGAGATGTCGGTTGTTGAGGCAAAAAGTGCATGCAAGTGTAACCACAACAGATGGAGACACCCACGCGCTTCCTTATGCAGTGAGGTCGGCGGATAAGATACAAGCAAGGCCAGCAAAACACAATGCAAGGCTGAGATGTCGGTTGTTGAGGCGAAAAGTGCATGCAAGTGTAACCACAACAGATGGAGACACCCACGCGCTTCCTTATGCAGTGAGGTCGGCGGATAAGATACAAGCAAGGCCAGCAAAACACAATGCAAGGCTGAGATGCCAGTTGTTGAGGCGAAAAGCGCATGCAAGTGTTACCACAACAGATGGAGACACCCACGCGCTTCCTTATGCAGTGAGGTCGGCGGATAAGATACAAGCAAGGCCAGCAAAATACAATGCAAGGCTGAGATGTCAGTTGTTGAGGCGAAAAGTGCATGCAAGTGTAACCACAACAGATGGAGACACCCACGCGCTTCCTTATGCAGTGAGGTCGGCGGATAAGATACAAGCACGGCCAACCAAACACAATGCAAGCCTCGGATGTCGGTTGTTGAGGCTGCAGACAAAATTGGGCACCCCAGGCCCATCAAATAAAAACAGTGATGCTAGAGTCGATGTTCCAACAGCACAATGCGGTTGCTCCGAAAGACTAACGGGAGACAATTGCAATGATACTGCAGCATGCCAACCCAGCTTGTGTAAGGAATATCGGTTTGTTGGCGGTGGGCTGGTTCCAGCTTCTACTTCCCCTTCCCGGTCAACTGATTCAAATTCTGCAAGCTTGCCAGTTTGTATTTTATGTTTGCGTGATGCACCTGACTATGCACCGTTCGGGTTTCAAACAACGTATTCGGCAAAGTGCGCAAGTTGCAAGCGAACAAACTGCAATCAATGCGGAAGCTGGGAAGGCGGAAAGTTCTTTTGCAAGTGGTGCTTTGACGAAGGCATAACGCCATCCGTAGAAGCCATGCAATCATGGAAAGCTGCGCAACAAACATGTAAAACCATGCGGCAGCAAACGGAAACGGCAAATTGGGACGACATACTCTACTTTGTGTTGCAACAGACAAATACGCCTGCCGCAAACTGTACTAGCGATTTGTACTTTGACCCGAAAGAAGTTGTGACTGCAATATGCTTATCGCACTTTCACGATGGCAATTTCGTGGAACAACTTCTAGCGCAAGAGTGGGTAAACACATGGTCTGGTTGGGCAGAGATTGCTGACGATGCGTCAAATGCAGTTTGGGAGGCTTTAGCTGAACGCTTCATGAGACTTGCCATGGAGCACATGCCGTCGAGCCAGAAAACCAACGCACAAAGAGTGCGAGAACTGCATGAACAAGGCTTGCAGTTGAAACGTGCCTCTGCGCATGGAGTGAATAATTGCCTCATTAATGCACTCTTGCTAGGATTGCTGGATGCTGGTCTCGTTCCAGAAACCATGTCTCTTTCGCAGAAGCAACGTCGTCACTTGTGTGCTGCCTGCCGCTTCTTCTTGTACAGTGAGCATGGCACGCCACCAAGAATTTACTTGGATGCGCACCGCGATGGGCCACGCATTTTGGACTTCTTTTTGCGGAAGAAATGGCCACAGGATGTTGCTGTGCGCATTTGGCTCTACAATCGGTTTGATCACCTTGACAATGGTTTAGGCACAGACGACGCCTTTCGGTGGATCGACTTCGAATGTGCTACAGGTGCCGCGGTAACACGTTATGCACTCCACGTCTACAACCAGACAGACGCAAATGAACGCGGCTATCATTTTGACGCGTTGTTGGCGCGACGCGAGGCAATGCACCAACACGGTTCGTCGGCAAGCAGCAGGAGCAGCAGTGACAAAACAGTTCCAACAAACATAAGGCACGCTGCGCCTGAGACATCTGAGGACCAGCAGCGTTTGCCTAAAAGAGCAAGGCTGCTCCATCCCAACACCATTGTTGCTCTGCGTGTCTTACGCCAAAATGGCTGGCAGTTGCATCCCTGCAGCTGGCCGACGGCTCAAAACTCCCTCTTAGAAGCCATGCTGCTGGCATTAAGTTTCCATGAATGGATTTCGCATGCGTATGGACAGCTCACCTACGCAGCTGAAAGGCAAAAAGTTTGCAAAGGTTTTCCTGTCGCGCAGCATGAAAGTTCTGGCGACAGCCTGGAGGCATGGCGCAACCGTCTGGAAGCTGCGGTGTGCTTTGTGTTGAAAGAATGTCAAGGAGATACGCAACGTTTGACGACAGAAAGTCTCGTGATTTGCATTCATAAACGGAGCGCCGTGGACGTAATGAGTCCGGCGCATACTATTCATGTCGGGAAGGGTGCAGCATTGATTTCGAGTGTCGTGCGGCTGCTCGAATACGACCACATATATGATCATTATGATGCCTTGCTTCCTGTTCCGCCAACGGTCGAGAACGCAGATTTCGAACTGGGCGTAGAAGAAGTACAAGGCAGATTGGGCAAGGGCTCAGCTGCGGGCTGGAACAGTGATAACGTACCTCATGTCGAGCAGCTGGAGGAAATCCTGCAAAGGTTCTGTGATCACCGCGGTGCCCATATACAAGTGAATGAGGTAGATGCAAGAAGAATGCAGACAGCCTGGAACGACCGTGATGCCACCGGAACCGTATTGCACACCTTGCTACAAGCAGGGCTGATGTATGCAGATGCCGGCATGCACCATGCACGCCGTGTAGCAGATCAGTGGCGCGGTTTTTACACTGCGTGCACTCAGGGGCAAGGACGGCGCTTACGAGCCGACGTGCCCCATGTGTCGCGGCCTTCGGTAGAAGCGACTGCTAAATCAGAGTCAGAACAAAAAACACACCAACAAAAGGATACAAATGCTGAGGCTAAGACTGAGCAGTCCCCAAAAAGAAAAAAACAAGATTCGCAGACAACGGGCCTGGAAACTGTCAAAGCAGGTAGCGCGCCTGGTGGCAGGCAGCAGGCTGAACCAAGGCCAAACGATGGTCCGCCCATCCGATGCTTACGAAAAAAGACACCAGCAGCAGAAGTGGAGCGCGCCTCTGTTGGTAACGCGGAGCCAAGAACAGGTCCAAAGCAGCTGGAAGAGACGGATGAGTCCGACACTGACGTCTACCCCCTCGGCGTGTGGCAGCCAAAGCATGGAAACAAAGATCCGCGCATGGAACGCGAGTGTGCCGTCCGGACAGCCGCGGATCTATTGAGTAAAACACCTACACTGCCATGGAACATCAGCGCAGAGAATGCAAGGCGGCGGGCATATGATTTGCCAAGTTATCATTGCGCTTTTCGCGAATGCGCCTTTGTATGCCAGACATCAGAAGAACTTCAAAGCCATTTGTGGAACAAGCATGCGCCTGCTTTGCTTACTGTTGACGCGCATCCGCACGCAACACACCTCAGCGCAACACAAGCTGCATATGAAACATATCTAGAGATTCTGAGTTGCTGTTGCCAGCAGAATGCACCCCTCGCAAACTGTTCTTTGGATCGGCGTTGCTTACGTCACTTCCGAGAAAATCTCAATCAAAGACGCGTCGCGGCTGCCATTTGTTTCGTTTGCGCGCGGCGGTTTCCATTCACGGAAGACTGCGGCCATCAGCAAATATCGTGGGTACAAGCCTACGATGGAAAGCGGCATCGCGTACTTGGGCAAGAGCCGGACAAGCTTGAAGCGCTGCTCGGGTTACAGAGGTATGAGGAGCAGTACGTGAGTTCCCTTGCTGCGAACACGCGTACGGCCTTTCGGCATGAACTTGGAACATGGACCTGTCAAGTAGCTTGTCCAGAGTTTGCTGTCACTTTAGTAGCTTGCCCCGAGGACAAAGTGTGCGACGGCCCGCAACATTGCCCAGCTAACCGCATGTGTGCGCATTGCCGTGTCCCCATTTGCGTCGCGTGCTGTGACTCGTTGTATCGTCATGGACAGAAGCCGGCAGAGGCGCTGACAAATGATATGTTGCTCGGCTACCCGCCGCGCGACCTTTACGCGCTGCAATGTACGGTCTTAGAAGTTTTGAGTGCGAGTCCGTGTTTGACAGCGTTGACATGCTTCAGCATTGAATGGCGGTCCCTGTCGGACCGCAGCTTGGCGCAAGATGCCTTTATGAACCGCCACCGCCTATGCGCGAAAGGAAATGCCACGACCTTTCCGCTGCAATGGGAAGATCTTTTGTCCGAACTCGAACGGTTGAATCCTACCGCGGGCGCGGCCGCAACGTGCCGTCTGCCACATGTCGGAGACGAATTGCGCGACAAGATTGCTGTCCTTATCAAGGTTGGAAACAAGCAAGAAGGAGCAACCGTGCCGCAAAAAATTATTCACCAAGCTGTGGTTCGGCGTCACGCGGTGGTCGGTTTGATCGCAGCCATGGTGTCACGCGGCCACCCGGCATACAAAGGTGTCGACATGGATGCCGTGACACTACGGGCCGAGCAGTTGCCAGAAGACGGTGTACCGGCCGAAATTGTCGCCTTGTTCGCGAATGATGGCACTTTGGCGCAAGTGCAACGCCAGAAAGCAGCAACGCCTGTCAATGACGCAATGACAGAGGAGCAGGTCGAACGCGAATTTACTCGCTTCCTGAAGCCAAATGCTGTCGTTTTGGAAAAATCAAGCGCAGGGTTCCATGACATTAACGCACGGCACGTTTCTGCAATGGAAGACATTGTGCACCACAACAGCGGAACCGCAGAAACTGCGCTACCCGAAGTCGTTTTGTATACCGGTACAAAATTGTTGGACCAATTTCAACCTACATACTTCGGATTGGCCTTTCCCTTTGTGTTTCCGTACGGTGTCGGCATGCCTGATCCACCTCGGTGGAGCAAGCAACCTAGGCACCGACGAGCGGCCATTGAACCGCGCGTCGAACTCAGCACGTGGGTTCGCGCGCTCGCGCGCCGTGTGGAGGCGCAAGTTAGTCGAGATTGGGTCTTTGGCTTCACATCGTGGAATCTCCTTTTCCGGTCTTCATTAAACCTATCACGCACAACAGATGCGTACTCCCGCATGTACTACGACGAAGACGAAAATGTTTGGGTGCAGCCGACTGGACACCACGTGGAGACGGCTGCAAAGCAGTTACTTGATGCTTTGCGCGGCTCGTACGTGGACGTCAATGGACAACCGCGTCCCGTCAAAGGAGACATCACAAAATTGCAATACGTCCGCGGGCTAAAACCCATGGCTCGGAAGCTTTTGGCAAATATGCGTCATACGGCGCACGGCTTACCAGGCACGCAAGAGGCAAGGAAACGCATGCGCTTCGAGATTCAAGCCATGCGTATTCGATACGGCGTTCCTCTTTTCGTGACGTTTACGCCAGACGAAGCACATCAGCTGTTGTTTATTCGGATGGCACGTGTTCGCGCATCCGATCCTGTGCGTTCGGCTTCCATCGGTCAAGATTTCCCGGCGGGGTCAATAGAATTTCCATCTTTGAGAGGCACACCAACAAATTCACCATTCGAGCATGAATTTGTAATACCCATGGCGTGGGCAGATCGACGTGAGGTGTTGGCCCGAGACCCGCTGGCCGCCGTAGATGGTTTTCGCGTTCTCACGCACTTCATGCTGCGACATTTATTCGGGGTCCGATCTTGCCCTATGTGTCCTGATTGCAACACATTCCCCCGCGGGACTGCTGAGCCGTTGCAAGATCGTTGCGGCAGCAACGCGGAGCCTGGCGGCGGCATCTTCGGTCGCGTTGATGCAGTGTACATTTCCCTTGAAGCGCAGAAAAGCACCGGTGGCATGCACGGTCACGCTCAAGTTTTTGTGCAATGTCTTCACCAACACACATCGTTACAAGAAATTTTCAAGATGTGCGAGGCTCGTCTCGACGAACTGCGGCGCGCGTACGAAGAATATCATGGTCATGTCTGTCACGCGTCCTATGCCGGGCAAACTGCAGAAGACATGGAGCGTAGAATTCACGCGGCTGAAGCGTCCTGGCCAGACCACGAAGAGGATGTAGCTATGACGGCCATCCCGCAGTATCAACTGCAGCGAGCCCGGGCGCAAGATGTCGAGGCAGAGGCTGCTGAGTGGCGACGTATCTATATGGAAGAAGATGTTGTTGCGTTGCAACTGGTCAAGCAGCACCATTATCATCCATACAGTGAAGCAGCACAAAGCCGTGTACCATTGTCGGGGTGCCAAAAAAGTGATCGCCCCGGAGTCTGCAAAAGTGATTTTCCACGTACGCAATGGCTCTGCCCAGACGCGACTGTCTTATGCCCATGCAAATTGAAATCTTTCGGCATGCCTCTAAGCGGTCGCAAGAACCGACTCGGAGCTTTGCACGGCCCATGTGGGAACGAGTGGTTAAATGGCTGCGCGCCAGCTATGCTTGCAGGGCTCCGTGGAGCAAATTGCGATGTACAAGTGCCGTACAGGCTCCCCTATGCTTGCAACGTATGTGGGAGTCACGCGACGGCAAAAGAACGCCGACTCATCGCATTGGCTGCGCAGCGGGCGCAAGACGCGCAGACAGGGTATTGCGCAGATTATTGCTCCAAAAGTCAACCGATGGGTTTTGCCGAAATAAAAGAATTTCAAAAAGGACACGAACAACTGCAGGCCCAGTTGCACAATAAACGTTCGCTAGACGACATTGGCAAACGTCATGCAACACGGTTCCTTAGTGATGCATACCTGAAAAGCGTGGTTCGAGGTCAAGTGGAATGTTGTAATCTACGCGCAGAACACCACGACGCAACCGTCGTGGCAGCCGAGCGCATTGCAACGACAGCGTTTGCCAGCTTGTCCGGTGCGGATTTTGTGCGCGCTGTCTTACGAGTGACTTCACCTGATGCAGACGTGCTGCCTGCTCAAACGCGCTCCGGAGCGACGCGGTGGACTCGGCGACAAAAGTCCGGCGTGCGACATTTAGCAACAGTGAACGTGGCAGACGTCTATGGGCATCGACCTGTTGGGTCAGAGGTATGGTGGCTGTCTCCATATGAGTTCACCGCTGCATGGCGTATTGCTGTGCCCCGCGTGCCAACAACACGTCGCGAATGGGAGTCCGAAGAGGCAGCAAGCTGGGACGTAGAGCTGACGCACGCAGGGGTAACGCTAATCAACGACCAAACGGAAGAGGACAAAGAGCTACAGTTGAAACCGGGTCTACATTATCAACTCAGCTTGAAGCCATCGGCTGATCGAATTCTACTGGAAGCCGGCGCTGCAACAGAAATCTTACGGCACCGATGTTATTTGCAGCGTCGCATGCGGCCCTGTTGTCCCCATTTCGAGACTTCGCCGGTGCCCGTGCACAAGGCCGACGCAGCGGAAACGAATGCCCGCCTAACACTGACATATTTTCGCGCGTGGACGCTGAATGCACCTGCAGCCTCAGCTAATGTCCCTTTTGCAGGTCGCTTGAAATTGCCAGATGAAACCTGGGTCGCGGCCATGCGCTTGTGGTTGCTGTATCTCCCATGCGAAGAAACAAAACGATATGTCGGTAATTTTCTGTCTGTTTACCGCGTGCGGCCCACCAACGTCGAAGATGGCAATAATAGCGACGACAGTGGAGTAGATGAAGCTTTGGTGGTCACGCCTGCCACCTTGCCTGTCGCTATGCAAACGTCGTTTCGGCAAATCGGCGCGCGCGCTGCAAATCCAAAGCGTAGTGCTGCAGCTGCTACGGAGGATCCCTTGCTTGCGAGTTATCAAGCGGCAGCACAACAAGCTGAAGCAGCTTGGCAAGCCCCGCCCGCTGCAGTTACTGTTTCAGGCAGGAATCCATATGAAGCACAGGCACCGGCGGATACCCGAAAAGCTTTGAAGACGTTAGGCAAACGCAGTCAAACGCCGACACCACAAGCAACAGCACCGACTGCCGGATCCTGGCAAGCGGTTGCTCATGATACCGTGCAGAAAGTGGACCAGTTCCTCGTTGACATCAACAGTCGCGGGACATGCAATCCGGAGCAATTCGCATTCTTAGAAACTGTGTGTGCGAGAGTAAAAGCAGAAGCTGTGACTGGGCAAGATCGTGGCGGAATGGCCGAAACCAACACGGAGGCATTGCGGTGGGCTTTACACGGTGGACCCGGCACAGGGAAATCCTATGTTTTGAATTTGTTGCGCCGCGAATTGTTCGAAAATTGCTTGGGCTGGCGGCAAGGTGTTGAATTCCAAGTCGTCGCATTCCAAGCGGTGAACGCTGAACCCTTAGACGGCGAAACGATCCACAAAGCATTGGGGTTAGCATGGCATGGAAATGACCACAGCATTGATGCGCAACGCATATTGGATTTAGCAAAAGAAGCGGTGAAATGGCGTTGGTTGCTCATCGATGAAATCAGCATGGTAAGTGCGGAAATGCTCGCACGCCTTGAAGCGCGCTGCCGCCAACTCATCATGGATCTATCAGCAACGAAATACGCAAAAAAAGGCGACCACTGCGTAGCACCTTTTGGTGGACTCAATGTTATTTTTTCCGGCGATTTGTGGCAGCTACCTCCGCCTCGTGGAACTTTCCTAGGCCAAATCCCATGGCAACTTGTCACCGGCATTTCGTCGAAAAAATTGCCTCTGAGCCTTCAAGGCCAGCAACTCGTTTGGGCAAGCAGCACCCAAGGCGGAGTGCAAGGTGTCACGGAACTGACGCGTTGCGAACGCACGCAAGATGTTTGGCTGCAAGAGCTTCAATCGGAGTTGCGACATGGACGCTTATCTGAAGACAATCATGCCTTTTTGCATGGCAAACCAACAAAGGTTTGCGGTAGCTGGTCGACCACCGCCGCGCAAGCGTCATGCGGGCAGGCTACTTGTCAGCGTCTTTCCGAATATGGATCAACGCCAACTACCATCCAAGCACTCGAGTGTGCGACTTGCAAGGCGGAGCGCGCTAGCAAGCAGTTGGTTGCGAACGGCCCCAATGACCCTCGCTTCGATAATTTGGAGTTGGCGCGTGCCCTTTTCCACACGAACGGGGTTAAATGTCATGCTAACAAACAACGCGCCGAACGCTGGGCCCGAATGCATAAGCAATGTCTACACTATGCTGTCGCCACGGATCGCATTTCGTCGCAGGCCCTTCACGAGAAACCCGACATCGCGCAAGACAAGCTCACGTGGTTGCAGCGCAGCGATGCCGACTCTGGCAATCGGTATGGGATCCTTCCTCTGTGCTTGGGTATGCCCGTACAAGCACGCGAGCATCTTCATCGCGGAGGCTTTAAGATTTTGCGCGGGTGCCGCGGGGTCGTGTGTGGTTGGTCTGCACCACCCACGGAGACAGCAACGCCCGACGGTAGCGTCATTTGGAATACGTTGCCTGAGTTCGTTTTTGTTCGCTTCCAGACACGAACGCGCTGGACAATCCCTGGGGTAGACGCAGAAAATGTTTTCCCAGTCAGCGTGCAAAGCAAGGACTGGTTTCTGGATGCTGGACGCACGACGCCAAAGCTCAAGGTAACACGGTATCAATTCCCGCTGGCACCGGATTTCGCTGACACATTCCATGCCGCACAGGGCAGTACCGCAGAGCCGGGCGTCATCCCCGATCTCTGTGGCGTGGATCCACTTGCCGCGTACGTCGGCATGACGCGAAGCCGTACACGACAGAAGATTTTGATCTACCGTCCATTCCCACTTGGCCCATTTCAAACTGGCCTCCCTCTCGGACGGCAACTTCTTCTTGACGTGTGGAAGCAGGAGCCGGTGGACTGGGACGCGTTGCGCAAGAAATACTTGGATGAAAGGCCATGTCACGAGTGTAGGGAGATGAAGCGCAAAGACGCATTCACCAAAGCGCAGTGGAAACAGGAGACCTATCGTGTGTGCAAAGAATGCACTGCGCAGAAGCGCGAGGCCGGCACGCCATATCGATGCACACAGTGCGGGCTGTGGCATGCTACTTGTCACTTTGCAAGCAAGCATCAAAACCCCCGGTGGAGCATGTACCGCGTTTGCTTATCATGTGATGCTGTCAAGCATTGTTTTGCCTGCAAAAGAAAACAAACAAAGGAATATTTCTGCACTGCAGCGTGGACAGCCAGAAAGCCGAATCGAAGAGTGTGCTTGCAATGCCAAACAAGAACGCGTGGGTTTTGGACTTGCGCGGCCTGTCACCAACGGCGGCCACAGCTACAATTTTCGACCTTCCTTGTCAAGCGGCCTTCGGGAGAAGATGGAACTCAGATATGTAACGCTTGTCACGCAGAAATTGCGCAGAAAGTTCTTCGCAAGCGTGCAGTGACAGCCACCGTTGCACGGTTGGAACCGCTGCGTAAAAGAATTCGCCGTGCTGAGGTTTTGCGAGAGACATGGGAAGCAATTGCCCAAAAGCGAAATGCACAACAACTGCAGCCAATCAAACTTCCTACAGCGCCGCATGCAATGAAGCATGATGGCACGCCGCGGACTGAGCACCACGCGCCACGCGCGGCAACTGCAGCACGGCCAGTCTATCAGTACACATGTCCATTCTGTGCAATCTCTGTAGCCAGCAGCGTTCGCACAGGCCAAGTTGATCACCGTCATGCCTGCGGCCACGAGTTTCGCGTTCATGCTGGCAGTGTTTCTGGCCGCACTCACAAACACGCATGCCCTAGATGTGGGACCATCGTCTCGTCCTCGCAGGCAGCCGGGCGAATACAAGTAAAACATAAAACTCCTTCTGGCAAGACCTGCCGCCAAGAAAGCTGGCAAACATAGCCATGTCTAGCGTCAATCATGTACGTCCCGCCGAGACCGTGCCCAAACTTAGCCAGAAAAAGTGCCTAACGTCCCTTCTTAAGTCCTAGAAAAAGTATTCGACTTTGCTGCTTCTTTGTTGTTGTTGTTGTTGTTGTCGTCCCCTCGCCACAGCAAGACAGCATCTAATTGTGTGCCGAAACCGTGGTCACACTTAGCCACAAATCTCCCTGTCATCCCTTCTGAAAGCCTAGCAATAATATCCTTTTCTGCCTCCTGCAGCTGTTGTTTGGTGGCTCCAAGCTGCAAGCATCAGGCCTCCAGAACGGACCCGTCCTCACAGCAAAATAGAAACTAATTGCGTACCGAAACCGTGCTCAAACTTACCCACAAAAACTGCCTAACGTCCCTTCTGAATTCCTAGAAAAAATGTTTGTCTTTTTCTGTCTCCTGCAGCTCTTGTTTGGTGGCTCCAAGCTGCAAGCATCAGGCCTCCAGAACGGACCCTGCGCCACAGCAAAACAGCACCTAATTGTGTGCCGAAACCGTGCTCAAACTTATCCACACAAACTGCTTAACGTCCCTTCTGAATTCCTAGAAAAAATATCTTTTTCTGTCTCCTACAGCTGTTGTTTGGTGGCTCCAAGCTGCAAGCATCAGCCATCCAGATCGGACCTTTCGCCACAGCAAAACAGCACCTAATTGCGTGCCGAAACCGTGCTCAAACTTACTTAGGTGTGCTTTGGAAGTTGTGGCAATTTTAAACACCACCTAATTGCGTGCCGAAACCGTGCTCAAACTTATCCACAAAAACTGCCTAACGTCCCTTCTGAAGTCCTAGAAAAAATGTCTGTCTTTTTCTGTCTCCTGCAGCTCTTGTTTGGTGGCTGCAAGTTGCAAGCATCAGCCCTCCAGAACGGACCCTTCGCCACAGCAAAACAGCACCTAATTGCGTGCCGAAACCGTGCTCAAACTTATCCCCACAAACTGCCTAAAGTCCCTTCTGAATTCCTAGAAAAAATGTCTGTCTTTTTCTGTCTCCTGCAGCTGCTGTTTGGTGGCTCCAAGCTGCAAGCATCAGCCCTCCAGAACGGACCCTTCGCCACAGCAAAACAGCACCTAATTGCGTGCCGAAACCGTGCTCAAACTTACCCACAAAAACTGCCTAACGCCCGGCCCCTTCTGAATTCCTAGAGAAAATATCTTTTTCTGTCTCCTGCAGCTGTTGTGTGGTGGCTCCAAGCTGCAAGCATCAGGCTTCCAGAAGGAACCCTTCGCCACAGCAAAACAGCACCTAATTGCGTGCCGAAACCGTGCTCAAACTTATCCACACAAACTGCTTAACGTCCCTTGTGAATTCCTAGAAAAAAAAAATTTCTGTCTCCTGCAGCTGTTGTGTGGTGGCTCCAAGCTGCAAGCATCAGGCTTCCAGAAGGAACCCTTCGCCACAGCAAAACAGCACCTAATGCGTGCCGAAACCGTGCTCAAACTTACCCACAAAAACCGCCTAACGCCCCTTCTGAATTCCTTGAACAAATATCTCTTTTTTATTTCATTTGTTTCCTGCAGCTGTTGTCTGGTGGCTCCAAACTGCAAGCATCAGGCTTCCAGAATGGACCCTTCGCCACAGCAAAACAGCACCTAATTGCGTGCCGAAACCGTGCTCAAACTTATCCACAAAAACTGCCTAACATCCCTTCTGAATTCCTAGAAAAAATGTCTGTCTTTTTCTGTCTCCTGCAGCTCTTGTTTGGTGGCTGCAAGTTGCAAGCATCAGCCCTCCAGAACGGACCCTTCGCCACAGCAAAACAGCACCTAATTGCGTACCGAAACCGTGCTCAAACTTATCCACAAAAACTGCCTAACGTCCCTTCTGAATTCCTAGAAAAAATGTCGACTTTTTCTGTCTCCTGCAGCTCTTGTTTGGTGGCTGCAAGTTGCATGCAAGCATCAGCCCTCCAGAACGAACCCTTCGCCACAGCAAAACAGCACCTAATTGCGTGCCGAAACCGTGCTCAAACTTATCCACAAAAACTGCCTAACGCCCCTTCTCAATTCCTGGAAAAAATCTATCTTTTTTTGTTTTTTTGTTTCCTGCAGCTGTTGTCTGGTAGCTCCAAGCTGCAATCATCAGCCCTCCAGAACGAACCCTTTGCCACAGCAAAACAGCACCTAATTGCGTGCCGAAACCGTGCTCAAACTTATCCACAAAAACTGCCTAACGCCCCTTCTGAATTCCTAGAAAAAATTTCTTTTTCTGTCTCCTGCAGTTGTTGTTTGGTGGCTTCAGGCTGCAAGCAGCAGGCCTCCAGAACGGACCCTTCGCCACACCAAAACAGCATCTAATTGCGTGCCGAAACCGTGCTCAAACTGACCGACAAAAATGACCCTTCGCCACAGCAAAACAGCACCTAATTGCGTGCCGAAACCGTGCTCAAACTTATCCACAAAAACTGCCTAACGTCCCTTCTGAATTCCTAGAAAAAATTTCTCTTTTTTATTTTATTTGTTTCCTGCTGCTGTTGTTTGGTGGCTCCAAGCTGCAAGCATCAGGCTTCCAGAAGGAACCCTTCGCCACAGCAAAACAGCACCTAATTGCGTGCCGAAACCGTGCTCAAACTTATCCACAAAAACTGCCTAACGTCCCTTCTGAATTCCTAGAAAAAATGTCTGTCTTTTTCTGTCTCCTGCAGCTTTTGTTTGGTGGCGCCAAGCTGCAAGCATCAGTCCTCCAGAACGGACCCTTCGCCACAGCAAAGCAGCACCTAATTGCGTGCCGAAACCGTGCTCAAACTTATCCACAAAAACTGCCTAACGTCCCTTCTGAATTCCTAGAAAAAATTTCTTTTTCTGTCTCCTGCAGCTGCTGTTTGGTGGCTCCAAGCTGCAAGCATCAGCCCTCCAGAACGGACCCTTCGCCACAGCAAAACAGCACCTAATTGCGTGCCGAAACCGTGCTCAAACTTATCAACAAAAACTGCCTAACGTCCCTTCTGAATTCCTAGAAGAAATTCTCTTTTCTGTCTCCTGCAGCTGTTGTTTGGTGGCTCCAAGCTGCAAGCATCAGGCTTCCAGAACGGACCCTTCGCCACAGCAAAACAACACCTAATTGTGCGCCGAAACCGTGCTCAAACTTACCCACAAAAACTGCCTAACGCCCCTTCTGAATTCCTAGAAAAAATGTCTGTCTTTTTCTGTCTCCTGCAGCTCTTGTTTGGTGGCTCCAAGCTGCAAGCATCAGGCTTCCAGAAGGAACCCTTCGCCACAGCAAAACAACACCTAATTGCGTGCCGAAACCGTGCTCAAACTTACCCACAAAAACTGCCTAACGCCCCTTGTGAATTCCTAGAAAAAATCTATCTTTTTTTGTTTTTTAGTTTCCTGCAGCTGTTGTCTGGTAGCTCCAAACTGCAAGCATCAGGCTTCCAGAAGGGGCCCTTCGCCACAGCAAAACAGCACCTAATTGCGTGCCGAAACCGTGCTCAAACTTACCCACAAAAATGACCCTTCGCCACAGCAAAACAGCACCTAATTGCGTGCCGAAACCGTGCTCAAACTTACCCACAAAAACTGCCTAACGCCCCTTCTGAATTCCTAGAAAAAATATCTTTTTCTGTCTCCTGCAGCTGTTGTTTGGTGGCTCCAAGCTGCAAGCATCAGGCTTCCAGAAGGAACCCTTCGCCACAGCAAAACAGCACCTAATTGCGTGCCGAAACCGTGCTCAAACTTACCCACAAAAACTGCCTAACGCCCCTTGTGAATTCCTAGAAAAAATTTCTCTTTTTTTTGTCTCCTGCAGCTGTTGTCTGGTGGCTCCAAACTGCAAGCATCAGGCTTCCAGAAGGAACCCTTCGCCACAGCAAAACAACACCTAATTGTGTGCTGAAACCGTGCTCAAACTTACCCACCAAAACTGCCTAACGTCCCTTCTGAATGCCTAGAAAAAATCTCTCTTTATTTGTCTCCTGCAGCTCTTGTTTGGTAGCTCCAAGCTGCAAGCATCAGGCTTCCAGAAGGGACCCTTCGCCACAGCAAAACAGCACCTAATTGCGTGCCGAAACCGTGCTCAAACTTACCCACAAAAACTGCCTAATGCCCCTTCTGAATTCCTAGAAAAAATATCTCTTTTTTTGTGCATCAGGCTTCGACTGGCTGCCTGCTACCTGCTTCTTGACTGCTGGCCCTGCTGGCTACTCGCTGCTGCTGGCTGCTACCTAGAGAATCCTAAATCCTAGAGAATCTCTTCGGGAATCCTAGACTACGAAAACGCGGGCCCCGGACTGCGAAACATCATATTGCTGCTGCTGCCTGCCTGCTGCTTACCCTTATAAGTACAAGCTGCATGGCTTTGTGACTGCCTGCTGCTGCCTACTGCTGCCTACTGCTGCCTGCTGCTGCCTGCTGCTGCTGCTGCTGTTGCTGCTGCTGTTGCAAGCTTCCAAATGGTCGGCGGAAAATGTCTTATTCCCTGGCGCGCTCCCCCTTGCGTCGGCCGGGGTCAACATGGCACACGGGTCTGCAACGCATGTCATGTGGCCACAGTCCAAGCTGCCATCCGCAAGCGTGCCGCAGCGTTGAATGCAGAACCCCAAAAAGGGCCTAACGTCACTTCTGAAACCCTACTATAAAATTGAAACTTTGCCGCTGCCTGCCGCTGCCTGCTGCTGCCTGCTGCTGCCTGCTGCTGCCTGCTGCTGGCTGCTGCTGGCTGCTGCTGGCTGCTGCTGGCTGCTGCCTGCTGCTGCCTGCTGCTGCCTGCTGCTGCCTGCTGCTGCCTGCTGCTGCCTGCTGCTGCATGCTGCTGGCAGAAGCTGCTTGCTGCCTGTTGCTGCCTGCTGCTGGTGCTGCTACTGGTGGCTGCTCCTGCTGCTGCTGTGGTGCTGCTGCAATCAAACAGCCTCCAAAGCAAGAAACAAACAGCCAGACACCCTTTTCGAAACACATCCGAAAGAGCAAAAACGTAGCAATGGAACCCCAAAAAAGGGCCTAACGTCACTTCTGAAACCCTACTATAAAATTGAAACTTTGCCGCTCCTGCTGCTGCCTGCTGCTGCCTGCTCCTGCCTGCTGCTGGCTGCTGCTGGATGGGAAAACACCATGGCAGTGAAGGACGGAGAAACCCCAAAATTGCACCCCATAAATGCCTAACGAAAACGCATAGAAAATGATGATTTTGGTTGCTTTTTCCTCTTGCTGCTGCTATGAATTTTGGCTACCTTTTCCTCCTGCTGCTGCAGAGGCTTTTGCTGCTGCTGCTGGTCCCCGACCCGTTGTTGTATTTCTTGTTGTCCACAACCTCTCTTCCCTGGCGCGCTCCCCCTTGCGGTCGGCCGGGGTCGGCGGATATTTATATATATACATATTTATTTGCAATTTCATTTTATTTCTTTCGACTTTGATATACAGACAATGATCCACTTGCCAAGGCCAAACATCAGGATGACATCATCACCGGAGTCTTCTCCGAGACCATGATGAAGGATTGGGACAACGATGACCTTTAGCTGCAAACTGTGCAAGGCTCTATCTCTCTTTTTTGGTGAAGGGAAGTGGATGCTGCCCAGTTAGTTGGCAGGGCTGGCCAATGCTAGCCTTGACGAAGGAATGGCGTGTTTGGCTTGGTTTGACGGCTGCTGAATCCTGGGGAAGAGTCCATGAAATCATAGGAGCCGGTGTCACCAAGATTGAAACCCCTCCCTTCCAGCTGATGCACAAACAAAATCGCCTTTGAGGGGAAAACATGAAGAGGACTCTCCTTTGCAGAAGAGGAAAGGAATTTGAGATGAACTCAGGATGCCAACTTGCTGAAGTGGAGACAAGAGACTGCTGAGACTGGCTTTGAGAAGACCCCTGCTGGCAGCATGCAAATCAAGGACTCACTACTCACAGTGTGCCTGGCTGTTGAGCAGCTAACAACAAGTTCACACTTTGTTCTTCAATGCTTCTATATGTCTGTCATGTTTGCTTGAATAGTTCGAATCTCAATCATTCCAATCATTCCAATCATTCCAAAATTTCATGATTTTGTTGGGGATGGTGCTCAAAGGAGCAAGAGTACTTCGACAACGCTATCCTCATGGTGGCCATGATCAAGGCCAAACTTCCAGCGGTTTGGTCCAACTTGGTCCAACTTGGTCCACTTTGAGTGCAGTCTTAACAACCGATGCCATGCAGATTTTATTGATTCAGAATATTTCAGAATGATGGAGACATGTTTCAACATGTTTCAACATGTTTCAACATGTTTCAACATGTTTCAACATGTTTCAACATGTTTCAACATGTTTCAACATGTTTCAACATGTTTCATGTTAAGCTGGATCCATGGTTGACCCATGGTTGGTAGATCACCCCAGGCAGGTGTAGAATTGGCCTTCGAGGAGATGGTCAAGGTGGGAGCCAAGCCCTAAAGGAGACCCCAAGAGGGGTCATTAAGGGCTTATCAAGCACCAACAGGACCAAACACGAATGGTGGCTTACTGACCAGCTATCTTTAGGGAGGGTTGAATCCCCATGAATGTTGTTGAGCCTTGGTCCAGAAATCAGATTACTCATATGGACTCTCTAGTTGCGTTGTTGTCAAAATGGGTATCCTAGAAGCTGCACGTGAATCGCTGCTAAGTCTCAATAGCATTCAATAGCGGTTTCTGATGCAGACTGTGCGAACATGGATGTTTCTGAGATGGAGAGGTTGGCATGAAGCCCGAGAGTGCCTACTACGAATCCTTGCATGAGACGCCTCTTATCGCCAACACCATCGCAAGAAAGTTTCTTGGCTAAAAAAGATAAATCTGAAATACCTTTGCCATACTGGAATGATGGGGAAAAGATGATTGAAGCTGTCAGGGTTCTGTTTGAGCTTGGAAACATTGACGGGCCTGAATGTTTGAAATCGAATGCTCACCGCAAGAATGATTGGAGCATGCGGAAAGGATTCAACAAACCGGTGAAAGCCAACATGTAAATGTCTACCCATATGATGTTCCCCCCATAGTAACTACAACAGTTGATGCAATTAAAACCCCCGTTGTTAAGACATATGACAGGGATCGCGCGGAGTTACATGGGGCAAAACAATTGAGGTAACTTTCTCCCGCCGTTGATGTACGGAGGTCCAGTAGGGAAAGCTTCCCAGGTAAATGTTGATGTACATTCCGGCAACATCTGTACTCTGAATTTAACTTCATTTCCTTCTCCGAGTTTTTCTGGTGGCATTCCCAAATGGCTCAGTCGCCTTGTTTGCTGCACCTTCAATTAATTTGTACCGTTTTGTCAATTAATGGCCAACCTCCAGAGAAATCACAGGACAGCAGAAAGCCATTGAAACACCTTGTGAACTCAGGAAACTCTACGAGATGAACAAGGTCATTTCTGACACTGCCGAGTATGGTTGTTGGATCCTCAATTGCTTGTGAGAAGCTCTGATTTGGGTGACCTTCCAAGTTGAGAACCTCCTCACTGCAAATGGATCTGTAGAAATAGATCCAAATGGATCTCTCCCTCTCTCTCTAAACAATATCTAAATGGCAAGAAAGCTGCAAGTTCTTTGATGGCCAAGGCTATTTGTACACCCAAGCTTGCGTACCTCTGCTGAAGGAGCTCTGAAGCTGTGTTTCAGCCTGACATTTTCAATCATTTTCACAGCGCTCCCTGATCTGTCAGGACTTCATGGCAAAGGTAGACACCAGCGTCGTTGGCACCAAGTATAACAAAGGCCCCACTGCTGAGTTTGGAGAGGGTCCTGGTGGCAGGGCAGAATCGTTCAAGAAAAAACTGGACCATACTGGGCCCCAGGGTACATGGGATACTTGCCAACTGCAGGTGTGGAGAGGATGGCTGGTCGTTTAAGCATAAATCTGAGATGTAACATGAATGCAACAGTGTGCCAGAATGCAGAAGGGATCAGAAGGGTATTTCTACACCGATGAATTGATGTAGCTTGTGAAGAAGTGCCGGAGTTGCTTGGGGTCCATTGTTTTGTCAGAATATAGACGGACTCTACTGGGAAGCAAACACGCATTTTGACGGTCTGGCCTCTTGAAAATTTGGAGAGCACCTCACTAGTTCAATCCCTTTTTTTTACCCGTCTGCATGGCACCCAGTGGCCCAGCAAATTCGTATCTCTCGGCGACCTTGTGGACTCAGCATCGATTCTTTTTGGAAGTTGCAGACCTTCGAGTGGGAGATATTGCAGCTGGCTGTGGCTACGAAGTCCGAAGTTGAAAACCCGGGTAGTCTGCAGCCAATGATGTCAGCGGCTGAGTCGTCCCGAGAAATGGGCCACGAGATGGGCTTCCGCGATGGGTTTGGGCATTTTCAGCCAGTGGCTTCTGCAATGCACTGCTTTTGATGATCCTTGCCTGCACCATATTCAAACCAATGGTTGCCTTCTGGACTAGCACTACAATCTGGAACTGGTGAAAAGAAACGTGTCGGCAATGGTAGAAGAGGCAGGCTTGAAGAATGCCCTGGGCAAGACTGGTGGCTAGGCAAGACCATTTTCATGCGATTTCATAGTCCCTTGCGCGACATACGTAGTAGAGTGCATAAGAACACATACTGTAGTTTTCACATGTTTTCACACATGTACTCCCTCGTTTGCCTTTTTGACTTGTGGAAAAGCCGAATTGTATGTGGCAAGACGCAGACTCGGGCACCACGTGATCGGCGAATTGTAAGTCCCACATTTGTTGATAGTTGATATCGAAACTCTGATCACTCTGGTGTTATCTGTTATTGCAAAGAAACCGGCATCAAGGTTGAATCATAATGAATCCTTTCATATCCTTTCTTGCCAACTTGAAAGCAGTATTTCTGTATTCCGCGCAATCCAGAGCAACCAAGGCAGGAAGTGTAAAAGGATTTGTACAATATGCAATCGGATTATTGATGTATGATGCTTCCACAGTCTCTCTTTTGATCATTAGATGGGACATGGAGTTAGTGAACTGGTTAGTAAGTGGGTCATAAACCCATTCATGCCTTAGGACAAGATGTTACAAGATGTTACAAGATGTTATAAGATGTTAATTGTAGAGCTTCGCACACCGGCGACGCCGGTAGGGGTCGGGGGAGGGAAAGAGAGAGGGGGATGTCATCTGAACTTGCGAACATGACATGCTGAGGGTCGGCGGCCTATCTTGGGGCTATGTTGGCCCATCTTGGGGCTATGTTGGCCCATCTTGAGGCTATGTTGGCCTATGGCCTGTGCCTAGTGTTGTAATTTACAGCATTTTGTGCTGTGAGATGGTAAGAACCCGTGTAAATACCACAGTTTTAGTCCCCGAAAGTGGCTAAAACACTCTTATTTACAGAGTTTCGTTCACATCACGATCTTCGATTTTTTGAAAAACGTGTAAATACCAGCGTTTTTTGCATTCATCAAGACAAAAAATCGGTTCAAAAAGTGCAAAACATGCTGTAATTTACAGGGGAGTGGCCCCGTCACAAGCAAAAAACTGCGTAAATACCAGCGTTTCGGCGTCCAAAAGTTGCCAAAACACCGCTATTTACAGTGTTTCGTGCCTTCCACGTTTGCTTGAAATTGCAGAAACATTGTAAATACCAGCATTTTTTGCGATCAACCCGCCAAAAATGCTGTAATTTACAATGTTTTTTTGCTTGGCTGTCAAAAACAATGGTATTTGCAGTGTTTTGTGCATCTCGGGTCCAAAAAGCATTGGTATTTACAGCATTTTCTGCGTTTTTGCATGGCTCCCGCCAACGACGTTAAAACGCAAAAATGGTGTAATTTACAGCATTTTGTGACTTCCGAAAAGCGAAAAATCGTCCGAAAAATGTGTCAAAACGGTACTTTTTTCCGATTTTTGGGACCTCCAAAACGCATCTTCAAATTTTACCCTCTTTTTGTCCACCCCAGACCCCGAAAAACGTGAAAACCCCACCAGGCTAAAGGATTTTTGGGGAGGGTCGGCGGCAGGGGCGCGCCCCCGGATAGCTAAAGCTATGCTTAGCTTCCCCACACTACACGGCGAGGCGTCGCCGGATTTTTGGGCTGACGCCCCTCGTCGGCTCCGCCGGACCACTCGGCCCTCCATTTCATCGCAGTGAGGGCGTGAAAGTTACTGAATGAGGACCTGCTTCAGAAATAAGTATATTCCTTAGGTTTTTTGGAACATATTTGTTGGAATAGACGTTTTTTGAGGAGCAAGTGAGTTCCCGAAAGCTCCTGCGAAGGGTTTTTCCTAAAGAACTGCTGCCGATTTCAACTTGTTACTTCGTGTAAAGGCGCCTCTGTGCAAAGACTTCTCTGTGTAAAAGCTTTTGTGTGTAAAAGTAAGATTCTCTGTGTAAAGACTTCTTTGTGTGAAAGCTTCTTTGTGTGAAAGCCCGTCTGTGTAAAGATTTCTCTGTGTGTAAAAGCTTCCGTGTGTAAACACTCTCTGTGTAAAGGCTTCTCTGTGTAAAAGTTTCTGTGTGTAAACGCGTCTGTGTGTTAAAGCTCTCTGTGTAAAGACTCCTTTGTGTAACAGCTTTTGTGTGTAAAAGCTCCAAGACGTTTGTGTGAAAAAGCTCCGCAGAGGAAAGACTTCTCTGTGGAAAACCTTCTGTGTGTAAAAAGATACTCTGTGTAAAGGCTTCTCTGTGTAAAAGCCCCTGCGTGTGTAAAAGCTTGCTGTGTGTAAACGCTTTGGTGTGTAAACGCTCCTCTGTGTAAAGGCTTCTCTGTGTAAAAGCTTCTGTGTGCAAACGCGTCTGTGTGTAAAAAGTCCTCTGTGTAAAGACTTCTTCGTGTAAAAACTTCTGTGAGTAAAAGCTCCTAGACGTTGGTCTGCAAAAGCACCTTAGGGTAAAGACTTCTCTGTGTAAAACCTTCTGTATGTAAAAAGCTCCTTTGTAAAGACTTCTCTGTGTAAAAGCCCCTGTGTGTGTGGGTAAAAGCTTCTGTGCGTCTCCTCCCTCCAGCTTTCTTTCGGGTCACGCTGTCGTCCAGTTTCAATCTGCAACGTTGTTTCTTGTGGAAGAGTGCAAAATAATGCAAAGAACATGTGAAAGCATCGCGTGTTTAAAAATTGAACATAAACAGCGCACAAAGTGCTGTAATTTACAGCATATTGCGCTGGCAGCTGGCAAGAACCCGCGTAAATACCACAGTTTTAGTCCCCCAAAGTGGCTAAAACACTGTTATTTACAGGGTTTCGTTCACGTCACGATCTTCGATTTTTTGGGAAACGCGTAAATACCAGCGTTTTTTGCGTTCATCAAGGCAAAAACATCGGTTCAAAAAGTGGAAAAAATGCTGTAATTTACAGGGGTTTGGCGCCGTCACGGGCAAAAAACTGTGTAAATACCAGCGTTTCAGCGCCCAAAAGTGGCCAAAACACCGCTATTTACAGTGTTTCGTGCCTTCCACGTTTTCTTGAAATTGCAAAAACAGTGTAAATACCAGCATTTTTTGCGATCAACTTGCCAAAAATGCTGTAATTTACACTGTTTTTTTGCTTTGCTTTCAAAAACACTGGTATTTGCAGTGTTTTGTGCATCTCCGGTCTAAAAAGTATTGGTATTTACAGCATTTTCTGCGTTTTTGCATGGCTCCCGCAAAAGACGTTAAAACGCAAAAATGCTGTAATTTACAGCATTTTGTGCCTTTCGAAAAGCGAAAAATCGTCCGAAAAAGGCGTCAAAACGGCCCTTTTTTCCGATTTTAGGTACCCTCAAAACGGGGGGGGGCCTTTTGCTCTTGGAGACGCTTATGAGCGACCCGGATTCCGGCCAAAAAGCTCTCCCCCACCCTCCTGAAGGATTTTTGGTGTTTTTCGGGGCCCGGCGTCGGAGGGTCGGCGGCTTGGGGCGCGCCTCACCTTAGAGCTCTAGTCGCTCTGGGACGCTCGTAGGGCAAGCCACTCGTGGGGAGCCGGCGGAGCCGAATT
>CAMXCT020001560.1:0-100000 GCA_947184155.2 Cladocopium goreaui
AAACTCTTAAGTAGCAACATCTCTTACCCACATGAATGCTGTTTGAATCAAAAACCTTCTTTCAAACAATCCCCGCCTTTGCTGCGTCGTCAACGGTTTGCTTCACCTCGTGCAGCATTTCAGCGCCCAAGTGCATCTGCACATTGCTAACCCTTGTCAAGTCCAGGTCTCCAAAGACATCGGCAGTTCGGGACAAAAATTCCAAAAAGGCATCCCTTGCCTTCTCTCCTTTGATGGTAACACGGGATCGTGTAGCCCATGGTATTGATGTCATCGACTATCGGCGAGAAGAGTCTGGGGTTGTCTTTGTTCTGGTAGTCTTTCAGGACCCATTGCACCGTTGCGTAGACCACTTGATCTGGAGGGAAAAAAATTTCCTCGTTTTTCACAGGTTCTTTTCTTGGTTTTGCCATATTCCTTTCGGCCCTCCTCCTTGTTTCCCAGGCTGGAACTGGTTCTGGAGCTGGAACTGGAACTTCTGGACCTGGAGGTTGCCCACCAGGCGGAGTCTGCCCCTTCCCACCTTTTCGGCCTGGACCCCGTCTCGATGCTGATGCCCGAGCATCGTCATCCATCCCATGGTTCACCTGTCTCAGAGTTGTCCATTCACGCCAAGGCGCTCCATATTGGCCATACCACCAAGTCGCGCCGTCGTGCCACCAATCCGACATGGCAAACCGCAGCTGCTCTGTAGCAAAAAAACAGTGATCAAAATTGAGTGCCAAATGTCATGATGTTGTTGCTGTAACTTCACATGAAATCATGTCACACATGCACCGTTGCCAGCCAAATCTGAGCTCTACTGCGGAACAAAGACACATTTGACAGTGGCATGCGCTGTCATGATCATCCAGCAATCCAATTCCATCAAGCATCACTTCCTTGCCGCGACATGGCAAAACAACTGCACACTAAGACCAAGTAAGGGGTAGAACATCAATACACTTACATAATACATAACAATACATATACAAATACATACACACATAAAATACCATGTAAATATATATATATATAAACATGTACATATAACTATTATATACATTTACATATTAATATTCATTAATCAAATGAATACCAATGTACATATACATATGCATGTAGATATTTACATGTACATACACACAGACATCTACATCTATATATACATCTGCATGTACATACACAAAAACATGTAAATGCATGGACACTTACATTATTATATAAGGATGCGCAAAATATCACTTACAAATGTAGGACTGTTTCAAAACAAATTTCTTTGCCCTCCATACGGACTCCAAGTTTTTTTTCCCACATTGCGGCCGAAAGTTGGCGCAAACGTCACCCCCCCACAGAGGTCAGACCACTTGTAGTGGACAACTACTACTAAGGTGAAACAGCAGCAGGGATCAGACTTCCTGTGCGGAGCACATTGATTAAAACCACAAGGGTCAGACCGCCTGTGGTAACACCACCCCAGCCACCATCATGGGCCATATCCACTATTTTATGATGTCATGATGTTGGCATGCATGTCGCACCAATAATAAACTGGTGCGACCCATATGCCGACATCACCCTCATGTGCCAGAGCTCCAGTCCAGAGCTGAGGCAATGAGTAGAAAGATCCAGGTGTCAACTGAATTTTTCTGCTCATTGATCCAGGTGTCGAAGGGCGCATTGCCACCAATTAGATGAGGAAAACCTGGGCCGCGTACAACTTACCGAGGGGGGCGTCGGTAAGTTGGAAGCATCTGGGCATTGGGAACCATACCTTCAAGTCTAACCCCATAGAAAATGATGGTTGGTCGTCTGATCCCACGTGTCAATTTTAGTGCAAAACCCATACAAAAAAAAATTGGTGAGAAAAACATATTTTTCAGTGCAAAACCCTTACAAAACTTGTGAAACCCATACAAAATTGGTGAGAAAAACAGATTTTTCAGTGCAAAACCCTTACAAAACTTGTGAATAACACAAATTTCCTGGTGGAAAACCGGCCCCCATTATCAAGCCAAGCCTCCAAAAGTATGATCCTTGTTATCGAAAGCTCACATTGAAATCCACCACCAGGTTCACCCCAAACCCATGTTGATATCCAAATTTGGGATCCAAATTCCAGCAGCGTGCAACTGTGTGAGGGACAAGAAGGATTCCGTATCGCTCAGCAGTTACACACTGCTAGAATTTGAACACCAGTCCAGACCAAGGCGCCAATGCCACATTCGTATCAGTGCAGTGGGTCCTGGCAGAATCTGGCAGAAGCCACTGCACCCAGACGACAAGCGAAATTCCGGCGTAGGTGATGTTGGAAACCATCAAGATGCATTATTATCGATTCCCCTGTGTCAACCACGTGGGATTTGCAAACCCACCATCCTTCAACGCAACAGTCGTCAACAGTCTGATTCTAATCTGAGTTTCATCAGAAACTGGAGCGCCAACTGTAGAATATGGACACCTGTGGGCACCAGCAGGATACACCAACTGTCATATTCTGCTGGTGCCCACAGGTACACATGTCCTGCAGGGTGAAACCGGGGAAGGGTAATGATCTAAACATTGTGGCGGCGGTAGGAACAGAGGCATCAAGAAGAATGGAGGTTAGTTAAGAAACACTTCATCAGGTTATCCTGGGGCATACGACTCTTGATCAAAAATCAATGGTGTTTACAGACCCCAGACATTCTCTGTGGTTACCTTGCCCAATGACGTAGTTGGTACCAGTAAAACATTGAGGGTGTCCCCATCTAGGGTAGATCCATCAAAAGATCCATTCAGAAGAGGTATTTCCTTTTGGTGAAGCAGTGGTTAAAGGGGTCAGACCACCTTCATCTTAAATAATACCATCTAAGATAGAATTAGCCCCCAAAAAATAATATAGCACACACACACAACCCAACCAAAACAGTTGGAGGAAATACTGCATATGAAAAATCATCAAATCACCTCTGAATAAAAACAGACCCAGTTGGTGATTTTTTGGATTGCCCTGCCCCCCTTCCCAGTTACACTTCTGACTGTCAGACCACCTTCCATTGGTTTGTTTGAATTTGTCTTCCTTCCAGGCTGGCTGCCAAACAAAAAAATGGGGAAATTGGCAGCTCTCCCTGGTTTCATTGCTTTGATCGCTCAGCATGCCGGAACCTGTCAAAAAAACTCCAGCATTCCAGGTAGTAAGGTCAAACCACCTCCTCTTCAAAAAATAAAAAATAAACATGGTTTGATGGTTTAGGCTGTTAAAAAAATAAATCAATCCAGTCAGTAAAAGGGGTCTGACCACCTCCCTGCTGGCCATGCCAAACAAATTCTACAGTTTGGTTCCACAGCGTTGCCACTGGTGGTAACAAAATAAAAAACAATCCACAAAAAAATGATCCAGTCAGTAAACGGGGTGAAACACTTCCCCCGTTGCCCAATCCATGCCAAAAGTTTGAAAAATCATGTGTTTTACATGGTTTGATTGTTTGATTTGTTGAAAACTTTCTAGTCAGCGAGAGGGGTCACCTCCCCTGCTGGCCATGCCGCAGAGAATTCTGCAGCTTGGTTCCACAGCGCTGCCACTTGTGGCAACAAAAAAACAATCGAAAATAAAACGATCCAGTCACTGAGAGGGGTCAGACCACCTCCCCTGTTCCATGCCAAAAATGTTTGAAATGTTTTATTTGACATGGTTTATGGTTTGATAGTTTCATGTCATACCATGTTAAAAATTCTAAGGTTACATTACCCCAAGGTTATATTATATTATGTTATCATGTTACCCCTGGTCGCATCCAGCCCAATCCCAACCATCCCTTCCCAATTCCCTTCCTACTTTTTCCTTGCCCTACCGCACCAATTTGGAAATTTTGCCGAAATTAGTTTTGAGCCATCTAGTTACCAATCCCATCTTACCCATTTTTTTCTCCCAGCCCCAGTGTGGGTAACTTTGCCAACAGCCAACTACATTACATCCCTTCCTCCCCTTTTTTTTGGAAAGCTGGGCAGTCAAAGTCTTGAGCCATTTTGAGCCAAAGTGTTCTTGAGCCAAATGTGTTTTGCAATCATGGGTTGGCAGATACATGGGAATGGCTGCTGCTCTCGCCGTGGGATCCAAAGTTAGATAACTTCAGGATCGGAGAACACACGTTTTCCGAAGGTGCAGGTGGTCTAAAACCAAAAACGGTCTATCGGTCTACATTTAACATCGGCAAGAAGAACTTAATAGCGTATGGCAAAGTACGTTGCAAAAAAAGAATATATAGTATAGTAGTAAGTCCAAGAAAATATCTTGAAAGGCGGGCAGTCAAGAACATTATTAACCCCCCCCAATCCCCCCCAAGAAACAAGAATGCAAAAATCAAGAGTTTTTTGCAAGTTACAAGAAGAAATTAATAGCGTGTGGCAAAAAACGTTGCAAAAAAAGAGTGCACAGTGGAGCAACAAGTCCAAAAAAATATTTTAAAAGGCGGGCAAGGAAAAACATTATTAGCCCCCCCCCCAATCCGCCCCAAAATACAAAAATGCAAAAATCAAGAGTGTCTTGTAAATTACAAGAAAAAATTAATAGCGTATAGCAAGGTACGTTGCAAAAGAAGAATACATAGTGTAGCAGTAAGTCAAGAATATTATAAGTTCCGTCCCAAAACCCCCCAAAACCACCAAAAAACCCACGGCCGTCTATAAGCCGTAATCCAACTACCGATTAAATTAAATTTTAATTTAGATACTCTATGACCCATAATCTAGGTCCTAAAACCCCAATTCAATTACAAAAGTTATATAATCGCATATTTTTTCCGGAAATATTTTAAAAAATAATTTTTATTTTATTTTTTCCAAAACGGTACAAAAATAAACATAATTTCGCAATACTTTTCTTCTTCAATTTTCACTGATGTTGCTTGCAACATCTCCTTTGCCTGGCGGTTTGGTAATTGTCAAAAGACTTGCTGCCTGCGAAAATTTATTCAAAACAAACAACACATATCCTGAAGCCTGAATTCCTTTTCTCATAATGATGTAGCAAATTAAAGAGGCATCCTTGTCCATAGAAAAGAATTATAATTAACTTGAGAATTCGAAATCGGGCAGTGTTGGGCGCTTGCAGGGTTTGAGCGCAATTCATCGATTTCTCAAATCCATTTAGCGGCAAGTAGCAGCGGCTGAGGCTCAAACGTTCATGTGCCAAGGCCTTGGACCTAGAGAGTTTTTGGAAAGTGGTGAAGTCGAAAAGATAAAACCAATAACTATGGTTTCAGCATGGACATCACTGTTGTTTCAAGGCCCCGGCTGAATGGTGATATTCTCCAAGATTTCACCACCTTGGAAAATCTGGCAAACTTTGGGTTTCCCTGGCTTGCTCCTCAATCCTCATGTGATACAAAATGGCACATCATTTTTTGAGGTATCACAAAATGATGGAGAAGCGGGAAATGCATGGAAGAAAGATCGCTACCCATATGCTGAAATCTGCTGGCCCCAAAAGATTGTATCAAATTCTGGCATCGTGATTGAACTTGCGCTTTTCATGCTCCTGCTATGAAAGGGGCCATGTAGCCACATCAAAAATGGCGGGGGCGGGCAGCCTCGAAGCAAGAATCGTTCCAGAGGACCGAGGCCAGGCTCCTGCGTGGCGAAGGGCTGCAAAACCATTAGGCGGCACGCTGATAGATAATCTACATAATAGGAAATTTCAAGCCAACCTCAAAATACTCATGTCCTCGTTCAGGTCTGCATCAAAATGCAATCCTGCACAGTCGTAGAAAATCATGCAAAGCTGAAATCGTCCAAATCAAGCGTGCTGTAAGGACCGAAGGTGTACTTTGTCAGGCATGGTGAGGGCACTTGCTTGACATGAAAATGCAAGGCTAGGCTTCTTAAAACATTTTATGAGCATTCCGAGGCCAGGCAAGACATGTGGAGCATGATCTAGACCAATACCTGACTGCCTGGATTTAAGCATGTCAACGGAAGATGGCAAAGGCTTGTAGAGAAAGCTACATAACGCGGAAATCTTTACATACCTCATGCTTGGCTGGCAAACATTTGCGGTCCACACAAACACTTGGGGCCCATGAAAAGTCACTCCGATTCGATACTGTTGACCGAGTTCCCGGCCCTTGTCACCATCCCCAATGCAAGCATGCGGACATAAGGGATCCCCAACAAGAAGCCCAGTACACTAACACCTTTCGCAGCCAGCAAACGGAACCCAACAAATTTCCAGCTGTATTGATGCTTCTGCGGCGTTCCCCATAGCAACATTTTATGGGAAACCGCACGTGGCTCCCTTGTCCTCTGCGCAATGGCGAAGGGGATAAAGAGGATGATGGGGTGGAAGAAGAAGAGGTATCTGGCCTTGCAGCATGTGGCTATGAGAGGCAAGGCTCACAAAGTTTGGCTGAGCAACCCGTGCTGCACCTGGTGTCCTTCTTGGCCAAGAGAGGAATGGACACCTGAGAGTAATCTGTGGCACGTTAAAACAAGCGGGCTTGCAGAAATACAAACTAGATGACAGCGTGGCCCGAAAGGAAAGCAGGAGATAAGCATCCAAGTGTCTTGGAAACAGACGCAGTGGCTCCTTCTGCAAAAAAAATTGGGAGATAGGACATGATGAAGTGGTGCTGTTGAAGATGATGAAGTTGATGATGATGATGATGATGGTGATGATGATGACGACGATGAGGATGAGGATGAGGATGAGGATGAGGATGGTGATGGTGATTATGATGATGATGATGATGATGATGCTGATGGTGATGATTGATCATGATTGATCATGATGCCGGGTGCTTAGATGCTACTGAGAAATGGCAAAGAAATGGCCAGCAATGCTTAGATATGTTACTTGGACAGGTTAGTTGGAAAAATACTTGAGCTTCAACAGGAATTCTTCCACTGCATCCGACAGACTCTCACTTCTGCAAGCTGTAAGCGGCAATTTGCTAACAATACAACATCACTAGAAGCTTTTGCACGGAGATGCTTTACACAAACAAACCTTTCACGAGGCCTTGACAACCAGGTCCTTTTACGCGCACACACACGTGCACAGACCTCGCTTTTATACAGGGAACCTTTGTGCGCACAGATGCCCCTACATACAGGACAGCTTTTGCATACAGAAGCTTTTATGCCAAGGTGCCTTCACATACCAAGAAGCTTGGACGCGCAGATGCTTTTGCACAAAGACATTGCTTACGCACAGATGCTTTTAATCAGAGAAAGTTTTGACACAGAAGCTTTTACACACAGGTGCTTTGATACAGAGAAGGCTTTTACACACAGACGCTTTTACACCAAGGTGCCTTAACGCGCAGAATATTTCATACACAAACGCTTTCAGGCACACGCGCTTTTAGTCAAAGAAAAACTATACACAAAAGCTATTACAACGAGAAAGCTCCTACACAGGAAAGCTTTTGCGCACACACACACAGGAGCATTTACGCACAGAAGCTTCCGGCACGGGCTCGGCACAAGGGTATAGAAAATCCAAAAGGTTCGAGTCGCGGAAGTGTTTTCCTACAGATCAGAGATGTGTGGGAGTTTTCTAAAAGTTCGAGCTGCGTAGGTGTGTTTTAGCAGACGTATGCACCTGCATCTATACACCTGCAATTTTTACAGTTGTAGCTGCGTAAAAGTGCTATCGCCTGCATCTGTACGCCGCATATTTACAGCTGTAGATGTGTAGAGCGTTCTTCACATGCGGCTATGCGTGTGAGTTTTAAAAAATATTTGGAAATGTGCAGGCGTCTTCCACCTGCAGAGATGTTGTAGCCGAAGAGGATTGATGAAGAATATGATGACGATGATGAAGATGATTATGAAAACCAATGAGAACGAGAATGTGAATGAGACTGAGAATGATGATGAGATCAACGATGATGAGGAAGAAGAAGAAGATGATAATGACCACGACACGTCGACGATGAAGGCGACGATGATGATGATGATGATGATGATGATGATGCCGGTGGTGATGAGGATGAAGATGGTAATTAGAATGGTGATGTATGGTGATGTGTGTTGGCAGCCGCTCTTTGGAACCCGTTGCAGGTGCATTCGCGAACAAAAGAATCGAAAGCAAGAGGTGGTTGGTTCTTCACGTGTTGTTCTGTCCGTCTGTCTGAATTTTTTGTTCTCTGACTTGGCTCTTGTGCTCGCCCTGTAAAGCTTTGCTTGTGGGCCCCCCAAATGCCTGATGACGGGATCCCGTACTGTCTCAACACGGGTTATGCGTGGAGCCTCCTCGATCTGGACCTGCCGTTGACGCGGCTCAATCGGCAATTTGTTTAAGGAATGCTGCCCGTTGAAAATCATCTTGCGTGATAATTTGCAAGCGCTGGCCGTTGGGTGGCTGACGGGTTGCAACATGTTGCACAGGCGTGTATTAGAGACCTCGCCCCGATTGATCATCAAACAACGTACAAGATGTGCACGAAGGTGAATAACCATATTTCTCCTTTGCAACATGCGTACCTGTCCTGGGTCAGCTGTCAGGTCGGCAATCAGCAAAATCTTGGGCAATAGAGGGCCGGAACGGCAGATCTTCACCAAATAAAACGTCACATGGTAACGATGTGGTCAACTAACTGTATTGATAGACCCGGAAGCGAATACTCAATAGGCAACGTCTTGTCCCACAAAAAGGGAGCTTTACCATTTAAGGCTGTCAGGGTTTGCATGTGAGGTGCGAAGCTGTCAAGCAATCATGGCACCGGACACTGACCTGATGCAGTTGAATTTATCTATGGCTCGGCCTGTGGACGCTCGCTGGGGGCTGCTGCTGCTGCTGCTGCCTGACGGCAACACTGGAGGATTGAACAAGGACCAAGCAGTTACATGGATGGCTGGAATGAATGCCTGGCACATTGTAACCTAGACTGTGACATCTTCAGGTCCAGGCAAGCAGTGTGTGTAAACAATCTGAAGACATGCAAAACTAGATGACGGATGGCCCGAGAGCGCAGAGGAGCAAGTTACTCAGCTGTTAGTATCAAGATAATGTTGTAAGTACATGAAAGATAAGTACATTAGTATCAAGATGATCACCAAAAAGAAGAAAGAGACGATATGTCAAGATTCTAAGATGAAACCCGAAGACGCATAGAAAGACTTTTGCACGCAGACGCTTTTGCCCTACGCGCACACGCTTTTACAGACAGACGCTTTCACACACGCAGATGCCTTTACACACAGACTCCTTTACACACAGACGCTTTTACACACAGATGCCTTTACACACAGACGCTTATTTTACACACAGACGCTTATTTTACACACAGACGCTTATTTTACACACAGACGCTTTTACACACAGACACTTTTTCACACAGATGCTTTTACACACAAACCCTTTTACACACAGACGCTTTTACACAAATGCCTTTACGCACGAATGCTTTTTTACACACACACACACTCTTACACACAGACACTTTTACACACAGAGGCTTTTACACAAAGACGCTTTTACACGCAGATGCCTTTACAAACAGGCTCCTTTGCACACAGACACTTTTACACACAGATGCTTTTACACACAGATGCCTTTACACACAGAGGCCTTTAAACACAGAGGCTTTTACACAAAGACGCTTTTACACGCAGAGGCTTTTAAACAAAGACGCTTTTACACGCAGAGGCTTTTACACAAAGACGCTTTTACACGCAGATGCTTTTATGCCTTTACACACAGGCTCCTTTGCACACAGACACTTTTACACACAGACGCTTTTACACACAGACACTCTTACACACAGACGCTTTTAGACACAGAGGCTTTTACACAAAGACGCTTTTACACGCAGAGGCTTTTACACAAAGACGCTTTTACACGCAGATGCCTTTACACACAGGCTCCTTTGCACACAGACACTTTTACACACAGACGCTTTTACACACAGACACTCTTACACACAGACGCTTTTACACACAGAGGCTTTTACACGCAGAGGCTTTTACACACAGACGCTTTTAGACACATGCTCCTTGACACGCAGAGACCTCACACAGGGCGAGAGAAGGCGAGAATCCAGAACCTGCACGGGAACCTGCTTGTGGCACAGTCCTGCCGCAGCATAGCCACACACTTTCCCCAGTTTTCTACTAGCAAACTGCCCTATTATGCTGGGGAACCCGCTTCGAGACGTAACCCGCCGCAGCATAATAACATAGTTTGATCACATGTCTACTATCAAAATCATTTATATGCTGCAAACCCGCGGACGCAGCGTAAACGCACAAGAAAATCATGCATTATGCTTGCGAAACACGTTTCAGGACAGAAAAAAAAAGAATCAAAACATCACATTATGCTCGCAAAAGCAACAACTCAAAATCGCAAATTTTCCGCAGTTTTTTCACGATCCAACGTTATTTCGTGCGTAACTGTCGCGTTTTCGTGATCGCTCGTGGCCATCGCCCCGCCCCGCCTTAAGAGAGAAGAGAAATTAGCAGAAGATAGAAGAAATAGAGAGAGAGAGAGAAGATGTAAGATCAGCAGACGCAAGATCTGAAGATGTAAGGTCAGCAGACGTAAAATCTGAAGATGTAAAATCAGCTGACGCAAGATGTGAAGATGTAAAATCAGCTGACGCAAGATGTGAAGATGTAAGATCAGCTGACGTAAGATATGAAGATGTAAGATCAGCTGACGTAAGATATGAAGATGTATTATCTCAGCTCCTTTTTCTAGAAGAACCCTATGCTCAGGCGCTCTCGGGAAAAACTTACACGGATTATTGTGGCTCTACAGTTTCCAATGCTTGCTTCTTCTGCGGCATCCAGCTAAGCCAGGAACCTGCATGATTAGGGCTTGCAACCCTTGCATTTGAATTTGAGCAACCGGGGAGCCCTGCGTCAGCTGCAAGGCCCTTTTCTTGAGCCATACATCACGTTTGGCAGTAAGTTGCCAGGTGCCATGCTAATCTTCTCTGTATCCCTAAGGACCATGAAGCGCTACAGCTTCCGATTCCAACTGCAAAAGGAAAAAAGAAGGGGTACCAAAAAGTGAAGTGGAATTTCCATCACCACACTCCCCCTGGTGCAATTTGCACCATCTAAAGAAAGAAGGCCCGACTCAATTGACCTCGTCCTCCACCAGGTCGAAGCTGCCAGCACCGCTGTCAAGCTGTCCTGCTTGGCCGCCCTCTGGTCCATCAAGACGTCCATGAAGAAGGCGGTCAATAGCCTCCCCTGGCATCGCCATCTCATCATCCGAAGGCGTCGGGGTACGCACTCGATCTCCATGAGTGTAGTACCCACCTGCAACCCTGGAGACCATCTGCTGGTGATGGTGGCGGATGCCATTCAGCGGAGGGTCTTCGGCAGCTCGCGGCCACGGAATGTTGCCCGCCGGATGCTCCTGCTGTAAGAGGAGATGCTAACCGGCCCATTGCGACCTCGTCCACGTTGATCGCCGCCTGCATGTACTCCCGAAGGTCCAAGATTTTCATGGGCAGCTCCTCCAGGAATACCAGGATATGGGGGCCTGCGCTGCAGCAAATCACTCGCCACAATGCGGCCGCGGTCTGCAGCTCCTTTTCCGTGTCTGCCTCCCTTAGACCCAGGTCCACGGCCAGCAACGGGAACTGCAACTCCTCCCGCTCGCTGGATCTCAGGTCCTGGATGAACCCGTTGTGTGGGCTCCCCATCGCCCCAAGAGGACGCAGCACTCGGCGGCTGACCAGGCTGCTGCAGCCGCACAAAGGTGTAGCCTTTCCATTGGCCACTCACGCCACCACGAAGTGCTCGAGGAGGATCACACCAACGGTCTTGTACAAAACGATGAGCCCACTCCTGTCCGTTGTCCCAAAACATCAAGGTGAACCGGACAGGGTGGAGCTGGCTGGCATCGAAGGGCATGTTGGTGTGAATGGGGTGGAAGGTCTTGGTGCGCCACTGGCCATGCGACCTCACCCACCATTCATTCCCCAACTGCGTCCATCGATCTGCACCTCGAGGAGGGGTCGCGAACTGGTCCTCGTTCAACGGCCAGAAGTTGTACGCGATCTCCTCCCTCTGGAACCGCATGGCCGCCAGTCGCGGCATCTCACCAGCCATGGCGAAAAAACCACCGTCTAAGGAAGGGGCGGGATCGCCGGAGACGCACTGAGCCAAGGTGTTGCTGATGGCAATCTTCTGCAACTGGCCACCAGAAGGTTCATGCGCCGCTCCCAGCATCCCAGTCTTCCCACCATGGCGCCTGCAGTCCAAGCGCTCTGCAGCTACGGTCAGCTGCCCACCATCCATGGCTTTTGAGCCCCGACCCAGCCGCGCGTTTGGGGAGCCTCGAAGGCTACTGTAGACTGAAGTGAGTTCATGTTCCTTCACTCCAGGATCTGGTGCCGGTTCATGTTCCCTGACACCATTTCTTGTAGGCCAGGGTTCATTTTCCCTCTGGCATCTTTTTTCGACAGGGTTTCGAGCTGCCCCTAGCTCTGCCACTGCCGCCAGGTGTCCCAATGTCTCTTTGGACTGGATCTTGTTGGGGTCTTTTTTCGCGGTGTTCTTGTGACCTCCTAGGCCCATCTTCCGCGCCAACCAGGCTGTGAGTGCAGCCAAACCTATCACGCTGGCCGTTTTGGCCATCTTCGTCACATTTGGCTGTGACGCCACAGCTCCCAAAGCTGCAATGGTTCCTACCACTACGCAAGCTACCTTGGGGGAAATTCCACTGGCTGCAGCCGGCTCATTTTCCACCAAAAACATGTTCATGAAACCATAGAACTTCTTCCAGGCTGCATTGGCGGTAACAGCCTTGGTCAAAAGGTCTGAGGCCAGCTCTGCTCCTGGGACATGTCGTCCTCTCCAAAACCCCCATTTCATCCTCTCTCTCAAAACAAAACTGCGAAGGCGCAAATGCCTCGTTCGCCATGGTCCATCCGGGCTCTCAAGCAAACGAAGACCTGACTGGTTGTCCCCGTAGAGCACCTTGTCGCCCTCCTCAGACAGCTTGTTCCCCTCGAGGATGTCCAGCACCGAGGTCACGGATTCGCCCAAAACCATCGCATCTGTGTACCCCAGCAACTCCGACTCTGAAGTCGAAAGGGTTCCAAAGGCCTGCTGTTTGGACTCCCACTGGATGGGACAGCCGCCATACATCGCAATCAGTCCTTGATGACCACGACCACCTGCTGGACCAAAAGAGGCGTCTGAATGAACCTCCAACCTGAGCATCGATCTGGGAAATGCCAGTTCGGATTCACCTCTTTGGCCAGGTTCACAACTTCCATAGTGTAGGGCCATGCTCACCGTGGTTTTGAGGTAGCCAAGCATATGCTCCCCATACTGACAAACTCGACGTGGAGCTTTCGTCACCATCCTTCCCATCCACGACACCCCATAGCTGAAGTCTGGTCGGGTTCGGCAAGACAGCCACAGCAGTTCGCCAACAATGCCCTGGGCAGCACGGACATCTTGGATGCGCACCTCATCTTCTGGTTCTTCATCCAAAACTCCAGGAAAAGGAGTGCTTCTGCAGGCTACTCCAGGATGCCGATCCAGTAGGTCCTGTGCATACGACTGTTGGCTCAAAAGGAACTGGTCACCTCGCTTGGTCAGTTCAAAGCCGCAAAACTTGACGTAGGCACCCTCCACCACAAACTCAGGATTTGAACATTTCCACTCCTGCTGAATGCGCTCCAAGAGGGTGTTCACCATGTCCAGCTCCCCCACAACCGCCATGTCATCCACATACAGTGCAAGGAAGCCCAATGCCTCTTCATCGTCTTTTCCATCCACCGTCAACACCTTAAAAAGGTTTGGCTCCGGAGTTGCCAGCAGTTGCAACTTGCGTCCATTGCAGGTCCACTGGATGCCCTTGAGCACGCCATTCCTGTAGTCAGTCCAATTGGAAGGGCTTGATGTAAGCCCATACATGGCATTCCGCACCTCCCACCATTCGTTTGGACCAACTATGCCTGCTTCTTGAAGTACCTTCGGAGGCCTCATAGTCAACAACGTAGACTGAGCTTCTCTCCTGGGTGCCAACAAAAAGGCTGTACGCACATCCACCGTTGCACAGTGCCACCTCTTTGCCGCTGCCTTCCTCAACATCGACCTCAGCAACACACCATCTGCACCTCCAGCGTAATTGGCAAACAGAGCACCGCCAGGACTACCAAGAGGACCATCTCCTTCATGCTGCTTGTCGGGGTTCTTGGCCTCAATGCGGTTGCCACAAATGACAATCCTGGCTCGGCGCCTTCCATGAGGAGACTTGATGGTCGGCACCAGCATCGCAGGAGCTACCTCCATTTGATGATACCGTGGATCTTTGCGAAGCTCCTCCTCCGTGGTCGCTTTCAAGGCTCCCGTGATCTCCGTCAGGGACTTGTACTCGTCCAAAAGAGGCTGTTTCCACAGCTCCAACTCCTTTCGAACCTGCTGGAGCGGGACCGTGTACGTCTGCAAAACTGTAGGTGGAGGTTCTTGAGGATCATCCATTGAAGCCTGCACCAAAGCTGCCAGCCGATGTCGCTCCAAGGCCTGATGCTGCTCCTCCAACCCATCTTGTCTTTTCAGCAAGTCCTCCATCAAGACTCCCAGCCACTGTCCTTGTTGAAGACCTTCATCTTCACCAATAGCCACATGCCTCAACTCCTTCATCCAGAGCTGTTTCAAGGCCCAATGCTCCTGCAGCTCTTCTTCGTGAACTGCTTCCATCTCCTCCCATGTGCACGTCCAGGACGAAGAGGGACTAGAAAGCGTGGAAGTACTTGACAAGGTAGAGGTACTTGGCAAGGTCGTCTGAGACCGTGCTGAAGAATCCAAAACTGCTGCTGTTGCAAAATCGCAAAAATCGTGTGCTTGCTCCCCCCCAGCCCGAATTGCATGAAGGGCTGGATCATCATCAGGGTCATCACCCCACAGAGGGACACGATTTCCATACTCATCCAAAACACCATCCATCACTGCTGCAGCATCCACCTCAGCTCCCCCGGAACCAGCATCACCTTCATCAGCAACATCTTCAACCAAAAGATGACCATCAGGGTGTTGAACTGGTTGAGGTACTCGAGGAAGTAGTGGATCCGGTGGCTGTTTTCCATGGAGACGTCTGTCTGGTTTTCCAGGGTCTTCCACAGCTTGAAGTTCCAACACAGCCCGATCTGCATTTGGGTCTGTTTGAATAGCCAACCTGGAATGTTGTACCTGGGTACCATCCATCAAAACGTATCCAGTGCTCATCAAAGGTGAAGGGCCCATCAACGTCATAGTGCGAAAAGGGGGAACCAGAGGACCAAAGCCTGCTCGATGCCACCGTTTCGTCTTGACTGTGACCTGGGCTCCAATCGGCAACAACGGCTTGACCGGGACGCCAACCACCTGCAACTGCGCATGAAGTCGTTCTTGACCAATCCACCGCGCAATGCCTGGCCAGTACTTCTCCCCAAGGCCACTTTCTTTGACCAACAGCCGCAAGCGCCTCTTCACCTGCTGAACTTCACTCTCAATTCGCCCGTTGCTCGGGCCCTCATCACCACCCGTCATGGTCTGATACAATCCCATCCTTTGACACCAAGCTTGAAACTGTCTTGACAAAAAGGAGGTTTCCCGGTCCGTGTGAATCCTCAAAGGAGCAACACCCATCGCCCGGTAACGACAATAGAGCTTGGAGGCGACCTTGATGACATCTTCTCGGTGTCTGGACCGCAAGGGCTCAACCAAGGTGAGGTTCTGGACACCAACTGGGTCTGCCAGGTCCTTCACATGATCCATCCACTTCTGATTCAACGTTTTGACCTCGTCATCAGTCGCTTTCTCCACCGGCTCATCCTCCTCTGCCTCAAGCTTAGGCAACGTGTCATCCTCCTCCACATCTGCAGGACCTTTGGGATCATCTAGGGGATGCGAGGAATGGCAATGGTGGACACCATCATGTACTTGGACTTCTCGCCAGTGCCAACATCATCACCAACCGGCATCGGTCCAACAATGTCCATGGTCAGGCAATAGCTCGCCCGATCTCCCGCCGTGCGACGGTGATGTCCATCAGAGCCCATCATCTCCAAGCACCGTCTGCAATCCCTTCTGTAGGGTCGGTGCTGATTCTGCACATGACGCTTCCATGCGCTCATGTCCATCTTCTTCACCTCCATCTGCTCGGCCATCTCCTTGATGAGGTGTGCACGGATTTTCAAGGACTCCTGGATCGCTGCCACCAAGCCTGGAGACCACGCCGCCCATGTCTTTGAGCACCTGATGCGATCCTGAAGCTCTGGTCCAACGCCTTCGGTGGATCCACCTCCTCGAAGACCATTCAACTGCCCCATTCCAGGCAGATTCGTGACCAAACTGGTCGGTTTTCTCCTTTCATGACCCGTTCGCCCTTGATCAAAGGACACCAACTCCATGTTGTGCTCCTCCACCAAAGTTCGAATCTCAGGGAACTCCAAAAAGGAAGGAAGTTCTCGTCCTTCTTCTTCAGGCAGGTAGGATTCAGGGTCTTGAGGAGTTTCAAACAGGAATCCAGTCTCGTAGCCCTGCTCTCCCCTCACCTGCTCCGATTTCAGCCACAAGCCCACCTGCTTCAAAAGGAGGCATGTGTCGTTTTCCACAAGTTCAACCTCCGTGGGATCCAGCCCATCAAGGCCATAACGCTGAGCTCCACGGCCACGTACTTGGCGAGGTCCAGGAGGCCCATCACGTAGGCGCGAAACAGACCGACAAGGTGGCCCACCCAAAATCAGCTTGATGAGGCCCTTGTTGGCCAGCCCCCACAAATAGTTCCACACTGCAGGCCTGTGCAAATCGTACTGCGAACCAAGGCAAGTGTCGACGCAAAGCCACTCCAACCCGCCCACATCGCAGTCCTTCCATTTTCTCACATTGGGGCCACAAAAGAGATGAAGGGCCACGCCTTTCTTCTGATGTGCCCGGCGTTGATGCCGATTCCAGGGCAATGCAGCGGGGTCCCAAGGTTCAACTGAGCCCACCAACTTCCTGATGATGCGGTCAGGCACCTCCGGGAAATTCTCCTGCCACCACTTGAACTCGTTCACATCCACATCCAGTGAAGATCCATCAACCTTCTCCATTTCCTTCAGCAGCAAAAGAGCATCGCCTCGATCCATGATAGGGCATCCACCTCTAAGAGAACAAGCAATCACTCCTCTGGAAGGGTGGAAGATCCGGCAACCTTTCGACGTCCACTCAATCTTGAAGCCCATCGCCACAAGTCGGTGAAGCGGCACAATCGGCTCCACATCCTCCAAGCTGAGCAGCGTGCGGTGGCTTCTGTGGCGATACAACCATGTCGACCCCGAAGCAAGCTCCACCTGCACAGGTTCCAAATCCTTCCTTTCCCAAACCTCAGCTGTCCGCAAGCCATGAGTCGCCCCTCCATCCAAAAGTGCGACCAGTTGATGATCCTCACATGGGCTGTAGTTGATCTGCTTGACCTTCATCGACTTCATTGATCGAAGGGTCTTCAGCAGCACTGTCGCCTCGTCAATCAGCGAGGAAGTAGGGTCAGAGCTCTGACTCCCTGCACTCTGGTTCCTCGTCTCCTCCGCTGATGGTGTAGTCGTCTTCAAGGACATAGGGCTCGGCAGTGAAGAAGTTTCGGAGCCATTCCCAACCACCACGTCGTCCTTGGCCTTCTCAGGTGAATCCTTCTCCTTGGGACCGCCCTTGACCTTTGAGACCTTTGGTGTCCTTTGAGAACCTCCATCCTTCTGCCGATAGGGGCAATCTTTCTTCATGTGCCCTTCCGCTGAACATCCATAGCATCGTCCATCCTTGTTGATGCCGTCCCAGCTGTGAGAGTACGTGCATGACTCACCACGTCGGCAGCCACCAGTGGTACCCCAAAACTTGCAAACTGGCTTCCCCTTTTCATCCAAACCACTTCCACCCAAAGCAACTGCCTTCACCGCAGCTGGAGCAGCAGCTCCTGTCGAAGAGCTCGTTGGTGGCACCGTCGTGGATGAAGGTTTCGGCCCAGCCAACATCAAACTCAAATCCTCTGCCTCCGCCTGCAAGAACTCCGCATACTCCTGAACAGCATGGAGTAGAAGTCTTTGATCAACTTGAAGCTCCTGGCGAACCGACGCCAGTCTGTAGGCTACCTGTGCACCTCCTTGTTTCCCCACAGCGTCCGACATCCGTCCAAGGACCTGCATCAAAATCAAGGGGTCCGGGATCGCCACCTTCAGCTCCAAAGCTCTGGACACCCACCTCCTCCAAAGGCGAATCGTCCCAAGCACGTCATGAATCGTTGTGCCAATTCGGATCTCCGTCAGGGACTTCAGAAGTGATGTCCTTTCTGCACCACCACCCGGCTGGAAAACCACAAAGAGCCTGTAGAGGATGGCAACCGTGGACACGTTGCGAGCTCCCACAATGTCGCGTCGAAGAGCTTCAGGAAGGATGCTCAGCAACATCGCAATCCCCCGCTGTTCCAACCTCATGTACCCTGGGTCCACCTCCACCTGCGGCTTCAACCTCAAGCGCTCCAGCGGAGTGGATTCCAACCATCTTCCATAAAAATCCTCTGCAGCTGCCACTGATCTCTCCCACCAGCCCTTCGCTGAAATGCCCAAGTCAGACATCAAGGGGAAGGCCATCGTCATCCAATCTCCAAATTGGAGGGCAGCACCATCCGATCCCACCACAGGCAAAGCAGGAAGTTCAAGATGACAAAGAGATTCTGAAACAGTTGGACCCACCGTCCCATCAAAACCAATCCGAACTGAAGTCAATCCTGGTGGAGGTTCTGGACCTTGAGGTGCACCTCGAGCTCGACCATCTGCAGGAGCACCTCCACTTCCATTTGGCACCTTCTGCATGCCCTGTGAACTGGAAGCAGTGTGATAGGACTCCGCCTCGGTCTTCTCGGCCACTCCAAGCTTCTTGACCTCCCTTGCAAAAGCTTCTTCGGCTTCACGCAAGCACTTCGCTTTGAGCTTCTCGACCTCTGCATCGAAGCTCTGCACACCATTGTTGCCGCTGGCTGCACCGTGATCACCTTGGCTGTGAACTGCACGCTGCACCCCATCGCTCCAAAAAGGATTCACTCCCTGACTGGCCCCTTGAGCTGGAGTTCCATAGGGATCAAGAACCCGAGGCTCCACTCCGTGCCTGTCAGGCTGCCCACTTCCAGGCGTCTTCAAACCCTCATTCCGTCCTGAACCACTTGCAACACGGCCATCAAGATGTCCTGAACGTTCCCCTTCTGCACCACGAGAACCCTGCACAGCGCCAGGCGATGCAAAAAGCAATGGACCCCCTCTGGTGTTAGGAACGACTCCTTGTCTGGCTCCAGAATCGCTTCCCCCAAGAAGAGGACCAAGTAGACCTTGCTTAGGAACTGGACGTCCAAGTGCTTGTTGCAATAGTCCAAAAGAATGCCGAACCGCATCTTGAAGAGCTCCCAATCCCATCGCCTCTGCCCTGGGGTCACTCAGCGCATCTGGCACTGGCTGTGGTCCCATCACTGGACCCTGCAGCTGCCCCATCAGTTGGCTCGACTGAGCTCTCCCTCCTGCCACTTCCAACCGCTTCACACCTGGCCCAGCTGGAAGGGAAACAGCTCGACCCCTTTCCTCTATCAGCGCATCCAACCTTCTATCGGCTGCACCAACTTCCAGACGTTCTTCACCACGCCGGGGAGGGGGACCGCGAGCTTGATCTTCACGTTGAGGTGCTCCATGTTGCGTGTCCCCCTCCCTCGGCCTCGAATTTCGGCGCCGCATGGTGGACAGCATGGCAACACCCGGGTCAAGTTGGGCTCATAACCTGAGCAACCGGGGAGCCCTGCGTCAGCTGCAAGGCCCTTTTCTTGAGCCATACATCACGTTTGGCAGTAAGTTGCCAGGTGCCATGCTAATCTTCTCTGTATCCCTAAGGACCATGAAGCGCTACAGCTTCCGATTCCAACTGCAAAAGGAAAAAAGAAGGGGTACCAAAAAGTGAAGTGGAATTTCCATCACCACAGAATTAATTTGGTGTCACAACTGTCACAATCTGTTCATTGGCAGGTCCATCATGGTTCTTTTTTTTATTTATATTTGTCCACCTTCAAACAATCAGTGCTCGTGATACATGTGGGATCGCAAGGGCGATGCCATGCTATACCTGCTGGGATGTTCTTTCTGTCTAGGACCATTTAGGATCATGCATGACAGGCTCACTTCCCAACAAGCAACTTCAAGTCGCACAGTTTAAGCCTAGCGCCTTCTGCACAGCATGGAGACACCAAGAAATTTCACATAATGTGGCGCTAAACCTGAACGAAGGAGAAGAAAGAATGTAGTTGCGTGGGGCCAGCCACATCAGCGGCACGCCCGAATCCATACTTTATGATTAGCCTATACCCGTTTGAGGCCAAAACCTTGAAACTTCTTGATATTGGAGGGGTGTGTGACACTCATGTCCTGACTGCACGCAACGAAGCTGTGGGCGTGAATCCGAAGGTTTCCTGCACCTTTAAATAAATAAATAAACATATAGATATAACTATATATATATATATATGTAAAAAACACACACACACACATATATATATATAGAATGTAGTCTTGCTCCTGGGCATGTATAAGTTGTAGCTGGGGGGCACCTATATTTTGTCGCCGTCGCTTCAATTTTTTAATGTCTACCGTGATGTATATTCTATGTATATATATATATATTAATATATGTATATATGTATGTTTTTCTTCATTATGGTTTCATCTTTCCATTTGTTTGGTGTTGTTGTTTTGCACGTCTGATGCATTCCAGCGTCCCAAGTCGAAACGTCGGTCTGAGCAAAAGTGTGTGTGTGCGGATGACATGGCACTGTCCAATATGAAGTGTCCAAAATTAAGACCTTCTGGCAGCTATTTCACCTGAACAATTGCACTCTGAGGGCCTCAAAGCCGCTAAGAGCTTCATGCAAAGAAGGCATCGCAGGCTTTGGCGGCGCCTGGCTGCAAACAGGGATGTCCAAAACCCGAAAACCATGCCCATTGCGCAAGTGTCAAATTATCAATAAAAGGACCTTCATGCGCATCAAAAAATCTGCACGTTGTTGGAAACTTGCTCTGGCGCTGCCGCCAACACGGAATCCCATGCGCCCCACACAGCACTGCGTCTGCCCTGTAACGTACACCAAGCCCGCCTCAACATTGTTTTCAATCTCGCAAGCCGCTTCAAGTAAGGCCATGGGGTCCTAAGTTTCAAAGGTGGGGCTGCGGCAGTCTTGAGAATGGCAGAATCGTTGAGGCTGGCCATTGCCCCAAAAGCTGGCTGGGACATCCTTCTTGATTTGGAAGCTCAAGGTCACGAAAACGAAGATTGGATACCCCGCAGATTCATTCTCAGCTGGTTTGTATTCAAGCAATCGACAGCAAACGGTTGAGCTACTATAGTTGAATACTGCCTTTCTGTTGAGGATACGCATCACGAACTGGGTGATTCTTCATCCATCTGGGAAAATCATTGAACTAAACGGAAGAGTTTCCAGCAAGCCAAGTTGGATTCACAGCTAAATTTGATGTTCCCAGCACTTGGCCCTCTATTATACGACGACCCTCGAACGACCCACGCTGCTCCAAGGGGCAACTCCAGCCTTGGCTAAGCGGGATCCAACCGCCGGGGAGAGACCTGTGGCACAGGCTTGGACACCTCGAAAGGTTGGTTAAAGATTTGTTTGCTTCAGGAATCTTGGAAAACATGCAACAAAATAGCGCCATAGAGCTTGAAAGTATTTAGGTCCTTCCGTTTTCGAGTTGGAGAACAGTGGAGCCAGGTGCAGTCGAAAGACTTCGGGCTGGGCTCTTTCGAGAGCGATCCTGGAGGTTGTCTGTTGAAAATGGGATACACATGGGATCTGAATCAGACCGTAGCTGGTTTCAGCCCTGAAACGGGGGATCTCATGGAAATTTGACCAGCTAGAACTGGCTTGTTGACGAGCCAGAATCAAGATTTGACCAGAAAATAGGATCTCAAGAGTTCACTGGTGGGGACCCCTATTGATAAACCAGGGGTTAGTCACCTCATCCACAACTGCTGAATGTAGTGTGGTGTGGTGTGGTGTAGTTGTAGATGTAGCTGTAGTTGTAGTGTAGTGTAGATGGTGGTTGTAGTAGTTGTAGTTGTAGTTGCAATTGTAGTGTTGTTGAAGTTGGAAGTTGTAGATGTCGTTGTGCTTGTAGCTGTAGCCATAGTGTAGTTGAAGTGGAATTTGTAGTCGTTGTAGTTGTAGCTGTAGCTGTAGTGGTAGCTGAAGTTGTAGTTGCAGTTCAAGTTGAAGTTGAAGTTGTAGTGTAGCGGTAGTGGTAGGGGTAGTGGTAGTTGTAGTTGTAGTATAGTGGTAGTGGTAGTGGTAGTGGTAGTTGCAGTGTAGTTGAAGTTGAAGTTGTAGTGCTAGCTGTAGTGTAGTTGTAGTTGTAGTTGCAATCGTAGCTTAACTGAAATTGTAGCTGCAGTTCAAGTTGAAGTTGTAGTTGTAGTGATAGTTGTAGTGTAGCGTAGTGTAGTTGTAGTTGTCTATCTATCTGCAAGCTTGAAACGAAGCTATTCTGCAAGACTTCCTGCAAAAATGGAAAGTTGAATGCAGAGCTGTCGGCCTCGTACCACTGCGTTTTGCAATTTTTTCATTCCATATGTCTAAAGTACTGCGCCGACCATGAAAAAGTGAGGTTAGGTTATACGAAGTGCTGCACCTGCCATGCAAAATTATCTTAGCAAACCCGGACCTGACTCCTGTGTCTCTTGTACTGCGGCGAAATATATCTTCGCAGATCCTCTTCAAATGTCCAACGCATGCCAGCGTTTTTGAAACTGCTACAAAACCCTCACATATTGCTCACTTTTGGGAGGTGCAAAATCCCTTGCGCTTGCCACGCAAAACCATATCCGGACTTCAAAAAGTGGTCCGAAACCCTTCGACATGTGCTTCGCGCCACAACGGCATGCAATTTTTCTCGAATGCGTAGCAAGGGTTCCCGTTTCACTCTGGGGGTCTGGGGGTTAAGGGTGTGTTGCCCAACCGTTCGCAACCGTCCGCAACCGTCCGGAAGTGTCCGTGTGAAGGCCGTATGGCCGTGCCTATGGCGAGTTCTGCAACAGGGGTCACTTTTGGAAGTTTTGAGCGTCGCGTAGCTTGTTTCGCGTGGCAGGCGTGGCACTTCGTGGCACTTCGTGACATTCAGACGTGTTTTGTAACGTGTCGAAAGTCGTTTTGTGTGGCAGGCGCAATGGCCATGTTTTCAGAAGATGCGCTGCAGTTTTCGTGGCAGGCGCAACACTTTGGACGTGTCCATCGTCATTTTGCGTGGCCGGCGCAGCACTTTAGACGTGCGGTGTTGCGTGTTTTTTGCGAATCGCATTGTCAGGGCTGCGTCAAGTGGCGACAACGTGCAAATTCCGTGGCAGGCATGGCATTTTGTGAGACATGCTGAAAACTTGACGGACGCCTCGCACGAAACATCGCTTTTGATGTAGTCAATTTTGAAGTTCATAAGAAAACTCGTAGGAAAACGTCGATTTCGAAGCTGCAACGTGAGAAAATTGGGGGATGTCTCGCACGAAATGCTCGTTTTGATGCTCCAACATGTATCGTCTCGAGTCTCTGGTTTTCCTGTGGCCTCGCCGTGTCTATGGAGGAAGCTGCAAAACCTATCCTGTTTCAAGGTGCCAAAACAAGTTGTAACGTGGTTTTGCGTGGCAGGCGTGGCACTTTGTGACATTCAAACCTGTTTGATAACATGTCGAAAGTCGTTTTGTGTGGCATGCACAATACTTTTGCGTCCTTTTCAGAAGATGAGTTGCAGTTTTCCAGCACTTCAGACGTGTCGCATTGCCTGCTCTTCACTGCACACTCCACACTCCACACTTTACACTCCATACTCTACACTTTGCACACCACACCTTACATTCCACACTATACACTCTACTCTCCACACTTTACACTCTACACTTTAGATCCTACACTCCACACTCCACACTCCATACAATACACTCCACACTCTACACTTTACACTCTACACTTTACAGTGCGCACTCCACACTTTACACTCCACACTTTACACTTTAAACTCTACACTCTACACTCCACAATTTACACTCCACACTTTACACTCCACACCTAACACTTGACACTTTACACTCCACACTCTACACCCCACACTCTACACACGACACTCCCCACTCCCCACTTTACACTCCACACTTTACCCTCACACTTTACACTTTAAACTCCTCACTCCACACTCTACACTTTACACTCCACACTTTAGACTCCACACTTTACACTCCACACTCTACACTTTACACTCCTCACTCCACACTTTACACTGCACACTCCACACTTTACACTCCACACTCTACACTCCACACTTTACACTCCTCACTTTTCACTCCACACTTTACACTCTACACTCCACACTTTGCACTCCACCCTCTTCCGCATTCCACAGTCTGCAGTGCACTGGTACAGTAACAGGGAAACATGTAGACTGTTCAAATCACTTGCTTCACAAAAGTGTTCTACATGACTGCATTCGGGTTCGTGGGCTGCATCTTGTTCATTTCTCATCTGGCCAGATGGCTCCGCACCCGCCGCTTTAGCGAGCCTACTTTTCAACCCTTTGGAGCCACAAAACATTCGAAAAACACAGTGATCCGCGACTTTTCTGACTCTTTCTCGTCTCTGATCTTCTTCCTTCACACTTTCTCTTCTCTGATTCTTCCCACATCTGCTTTTTCATCTGTCCATTTTGTCGGAAGTTTCACTTCTCAACTTTCTTCGATAATCAAAGGAAGTTTAGGGGGAGAAACTTCCGTGTTACGGACTTTTAGAATGTCAGGGAAAGAGTTAGTCAAAGAAACAGTTAGTCAAAGAAACAGTTAGTCAAAGAAAGAGTTAGTCAAAGAAAGAGTTAGTCAAAGAAACAGTTAGTCAAAGAAAGAGTTAGTCAAAGAAAGAGTTAGTCAAAGAAAGAGTTAGTCAAAGAAACAGTTAGTCAAGGAAAGAGTTAGTCAAAGAAAGAGTTAGTCAAAGAAAGAGTTAGTCAAAGAAAGAGTTAGTCAAAGAAACAGTAAGTCAAAGAAAGAGTTAGTCAAAGAAACAGTTAGTCAAAGAAAGAGTTAGTCAAAGAAAGAGTTAGTCAAAGAAAGAGTTCGTCAAAGAAAGAGTTAGTCAAAGAAAGAGTTAGTCAAAGAAAGAGTTAGTCAAAGAAAGAGTTAGTCAAAGAAAGAGTTAGTCAAAGAAACAGTTAGTCAAAGAAAGAGTTAGTCAAGGAAAGAGTTAGTCAAAGAAAGAGTTAGTCAAAGAAACAGTTAGTCAAAGAAACAGTTAGTCAAAGAAACAGTTAGTCAAAGAAAGAGTTAGTCAAAGAAACAGTTAGTCAAAGAAACAGTTAGTCAAAGAAAGAGTTAGTAAAAGAACGAGTCAGTCAAAGCAACAGTTAGTCAAAGAAACAGTTAGTTAAAGAAAGAGTTAGTCAAAGAAAGAGTTAGTCAAAGAAACAGTTAGTCAAAGAAAGAGTTAGTCAAAGAAACAGTTAGTCAAAGAAACAGTTAGTCAAAGAAAGAGTTAGTCAAAGAAAGAGTTAGTCAAAGAAACAGTTAGTCAAAGAAAGAGTTAGTCAAAGAAAGAGTTAGTCAAAGAAACAGTTAGTCAAAGAAAGAGTTAGTCAAAGAAAGAGTTAGTCAAAGAAATAGTTAGTCAAAGAAACAGTTAGTCAAAGAAACAGTTAGTCAAAGAAACAGTTAGTTAAAGAAAGAGGTAGTCAAAGAAAGAGTTAGTGAGGGAAAGAGTTGGTGAGGGAAAGAGTTAGTCAAAGAAAGAGTGAGTGAGGGAAAGAGTTAGTCAGGGCATTGTGATTTGCAACTGTAGGATCGTTCCCGCAATGTAAATGGGATTGCAAGTGGTGCTGGTGGAGGAGTTGCCGATGGAGTTTTGGAGGAAGTCTCGCACGAAATGCGTTTTTGAGAGATAGCAGATGCACGAACCCCTATGTTTTTCCATACAAAGTGCGTCCCCGAACCTCGATGATCTACCTCTGCGGTGCGACGGGTGCGAGACGGTCTCGTGTGTGGTCGGATCATGGGCGGATCATGGTCGGATCGGTTCCGCATTGTAAATGGGGTTTCAACTGTGTTTCGTCTATGTGCGGTCGACAGAATTCCATTGTGATTTGCAACTGTAGGATCGTTCCCGAAATGGTAAATGGGATTGCAAGTGGTGCTGGTGGATGAGTTTCTGATGGAATTCCATTGTGATTTGCAACTCTAGGATCGTTCCCTCACTGTAAATGGGATTGCAAGTGGTGCTGGTGGATGAGTTGCCGATGGAGTTTTGAAGGAAGTCTCGCACGAAATGCGTTTTTGAGAGATAGCAGATGCACGAAACCCTATGTTTTTGCATACAAAGTGTGTCCACGAACGTCGATGATCTACCTCTGCTGTGCGACGGGTGCGAGACGGTCTCGTGTGTGGTCGGATCATGTTCGGATCATGGGCGGATATGGTCGGATCGGTTCCGCATTGTAAATGGGGTGTCAGCTGTTTTTCGTGCATGTGTGGTCGACAGAATTCCATTGTGATTTGCAACTGTAGGATCGTTCCCGCATTGTAAATGGGGTTGCAAGTGGTGCTGGTGGATGAGTTGCTGATGGAATTGCATTGTGATTTGCAACTCTAGGATCGTTCCCTCAATGTAAATGGGATTGCAAGTGTTGCTGGTGGATGAGTTGCCAATGGAATTCCATTGTGCTTTGCAACTGTAGGATCGTTCCCGCAATGTAAATGGCTGTGTCAAGGTTGCTTCGTGCTGTGGCTGCATTGGTAATACTATTGTCTTTTGCAGCTGGATCTCGTAAATCGTACTGGAGTGGCTGCATGAAGGCTGCCACAGTGATTTGTCAGCAGTTTTTTTCCATTTTGGCGCTAGTGATTTTCTTTCTAGAAATCCTTTTAAAAAGTCCTTCAAAATCGTCTTTTTTTCGCTCTGGCGTCGAGATCCGGTTTTGGAGCTACAATTTCCGACGCCGTTGCGCGTAGTTCTATTGTGTTTTGCAACTCAGTCTCCGCAGATCGCATTGTAATGGCTGCGTCAAGGTTGCTTCGTGCTGTGGCTGCATTCGTAATACTATTGTCTTTTGCAGCTGGACTTCGTAAATCGTATTGGAGTGGCTGCATGAAGGCTGCGACACTGATTTGTCAGTAGATTTTCTCCATTTTGGCGCTAGTGATTTTCTTTTTAAAAATCCTTTTAAAAAGTGTTTCAAAATCGTTTTTTTTCGCTCTGGCGTCGAGATCCGGTTTTGGAGCTACAATTCCGACGCCGTTGTGCGTAGTTCTATTGTGTTTTGCAACTCAGTCTCTGCAGATCGCATTGTAATGGCTGCGTCAAGGTTGCTTCGTGCTGTGGCTGCATTCGTAATACTATTGTCTTTTGCAGCTCGACTTCGTAAATCGTATTGGAGTGGCTGCATGAAGGCTGCGACAGTGATTTGTCAGCAGATTTTCTCCATTTTGGCGCTAGTGATTTCCTTCTAAAAATCCTTTTAAAAAGTGCTTCAAAATCGTCTTTTTTTCGCTCTGGCGTCGAGATCCGGTTTTGGAGCTACAATTTCCGACGCCGTTGCGCGTAGTTCTATTGTGTTTTGCAACTCAGTCTCTGCAGATCGCATTGTAATGGCTGCGTCAAGGTTGCTGCGTGCTGTGGCTGCATTCGTAATACTTTTGCAGCTGGATCTCGTAAATCGTATTGGAGTGGCTGCATGAAGGCTGCGACATGGATTTGTTAGCAGATTTTCTCCATTTTGGCGCTAGTGATTTTTCTTCTAAAAATCCTTTTAAAAAGTGCTTCAAAATCGTCTTTTTTTCGCTCTGGCGTCGAGATCCGATTTTGGAGCTACAATTTCCGACGCCGTTGCGCGTAGTTCTATTGTGTTTTGGAACTCAATCTCTGCAGATCGCATTGTAATGGCTGCGTCAAGGTTGCTGCGTGCTGTGGCTGCATTCGTAATACTATTGTCTTTTGCAGCTGGATCTCGTAAATCGTATTGGAGTCGCTGCATGAAGGCTGCGACATGGATTTGTTAGCAAATTTTCTCCATTTTGGCGCTAGCGATTTTCCTTCTAAAAATCCTTTTAAAAAGTGCTTCAAAATCGTCTTTTTTTCGCTGTGGCGTCGAGGTCCGATTTTGGAGCTACAATTTCCGACGCCGTTGCGCGTACTTATATATTGTGTTTTGCAACTCAGTCTCTGCAGATCGCATTGTAATGGCTGCGTCAAGGTTGCTGCGTGCTGTGGCTGCATTCGTCTTACTATTGTCTTTTGCAGCTGGATCTCGTAAATCGTATTGGAGTGGCTGCATGAAGGCTGCGAAATGGGTTTGTTAGCAGATTTTCTCCATTTTGGCACTAGTGTTTTTTTGTTGGACGTACGTTTAGAGCAGTGTGAAGTGTGGGGCGTGAAGAGTGCAGTGTGAAGTGTGAAGTGTGAAGGAAGCAGTGGGAAGTGGGAAGTGTGAAGTGTGGAGTGTGAAGTTTCAGTTTGGAGTGCGAAGAGCGCAGTGTGAAGTGTGAAGTGTGAGGTTTGGAGTGTGAAGGAAGCAGTGAGAAGTGAGAAGTGTGAAGTGTGAAGTGTGAGTGAAGTGTGGAGTGTGAAGTGCGAAGTGAGAAGTGTGAAGTTTGGAGTGTGAAGTTTGGAGTGGGAAGGAAGCAGTGAGAAGTGAGAAGTGTGAAGTGTGGACTGTGAAGTGTGGAGTGTGACGTGCGAAGTGAGAAGTGTGAAGTTTGGAGTGTGAAGGAAGCAGTGAGAAGTGAGAAGTGTGAAGTGAGAAGTGTGAAGTGTGGACTGTGAAGTGTGGAGTGCGAAGAGCGCAGCGTGAAGTGTGAAGTGTGAAGTGTGAGGTTTGGAGTGTGAAGGAAGCAGTGAGAAGTGTGAAGTGTGGACTGTGAAGTGTGAGTGAAGTGTGGAGTGGGAAGGAAGCAGTGAGAAGTGAGAAGTGTGAAGTGTGGAGTGTGAAGTGTGGAGTGTGAAGTGCGAAGTGAGAAGTGTGAAGTGTGGACTGTGAAGTGTGGAGTGTGAAGTGCGAAGTGAGAAGTGTGAAGTTTGGAGTGTGAAGGAAGCAGTGAGAAGTGAGAAGTGTGAAGTGAGAAGTGTGAAGTGTGGACTGTGAAGTGTGGAGTGTGAAGTGCGAAGTGACAAGTGTGAAGTGTGAAGTTTGGAGTGTGAAGGAAGCAGTGAGAAGTGAGAAGTGTGAAATGTGGAGTGTGAAGTGTGAAGTCTGAAGTGCGAAGTGAGAAGTGTGGACTGTGAAGTGTGAAGTGTGAAGTGTGGACTGTGAAGTGTGAAGTGTGAAGTGTGGACTGTGAAGTGTGCAGTGTGAAGTGTGGAGTGTGAAGTGTGAAGTTTGGAGTGCGAAGAGTGCAGTGTGCAGTGTGAGGTGTGAGGTGTGGAGTGTCGAGGGAAGGACACGGTCGGGACAGGTTGTCTTTGAACTATAGGTCATTTATGTTTGGGAAACTTCCGCCGCCGGCTTGCCCGGGTCTATGTTAATATATATATGTATTCGAAGTAAGTTTAGAAGTCAACCTTCCGACAATATGGACAGATGAAAAGCAGAGCAGGGCAGAGGCAGAGAGAAGAGAAAGATTAGAAGAGAGAAGAGTAGAAGAGAAAGAGTCAGAAGAAAGAAGATGCATATGCGCGAAAAGGTAGGAAAGTCGGCAGAGAGAAGAGAAAGATTGGAAGAGAGAAGAGTAGAAGAGAAAGAGGCAGAAGAAAGAAGATGCAGATGCGCGAAAAGGTAGGAAAGTCGCGAAACACTGTGTTTTTCCAATGATTTGGGGCTCCGGAGGGTCGAAAAGTAGGCTCGCTAAAGCGGCGGGTGCGGAGCCAGCTGGCCAGATGAGAGATGAAAAAGCGCACGCCGTTGTGGCGCGAAGCACATTTCGAAGTCAAAATGTACAAAACACACCAGCGTCGGACCACTTTTGGAAGTTGAGATGTCGAAAAAGTGGACGCCGTTGTGGCGCGAAGCACATTTCGAAGTGAACATGTACAAAACACACCATGCTCGGACCACTTTTGGAAGTTGCGATGTCGAAAAAAGTGCACGCCGTTGTGGCGCAAAGCATATTTCGAAGTCAAAAGTGTAAAAAACTGACGGGTTCGGAACACTTTTGGGCGTTCAGATGTTGTTTCGCGTGGCAGGCGCAAGGGATTGTGCACCCTGTCAAAAGTGAGCAAAATGTGAGGGTTTTGTAGCATTTCCAAAAAAGATGGCAGGCGTGGGACATTTGAAGAGGATCTGCAAAGATGCATTTTCCGTGGCAGGCGCAGTACAAGAGACATGGTCATCAGAGCTGTTAGGAGGTCCGGGCGCTGATTTCCTGAGAGGGGTTGCATTTTGAAGCATCAGATCTGTAGGTTTGCTAAGATGATTTTGCGTGACAGGTGCAGCACTTCGTATGACCTGGCATCACTTTTTCGTGGCACGCGCGGTACTTTAGACAGGTGGAGTGGAAAAAATGCAAAACGCATTGGTACGAGGCTGTCAGCGCTGCACTTTACTTTCGATTTTTCAAGGAAGTCTCGAAGAATTGCTTTGTTTTTGATGCTGTCAAGTTCAAAAATTGAAGAAGTCTCGCAGAATTGCTTCGTTTTGGGGGTTGTCAAGTTCAAAAACTGCAGACGTCTCGTAGAATTGTTTCGTTTTTGCTGTTGTCAACGTCGAAAAATGAGGAAGTCTCGCAGAAGTGCTTCGTTTTCAAGCTGGCAGATAGACAGGGGGATAGATAGACAGACAGACAGACAGAGAGAGAGAGAGAGAGATAGATAGATAGATAGGTAGGTAGACAGGTAGATAGATAGATACATAGATAGACAGACAGATAGATAGAGAGATAGACAGATAGATAGAGAGACAGCTGGATCGATAGACAGATAGATAGATAGATCGATAGATAGATAGAAAGATAGATAGACAGATAGATGGATAGATAGGTGGATGGATAGATGGATAGATCGATAGATGGATAGATAGATAGATAGACAGACAGGTAGATAGATAGATAGACAGACAGGTAGATAGATAGAGAGATAGATAGGTAGAAAGATAGATAGATAGATAGATAGATAGATAGATAGATAGGTGGATGGATAGATAGATAGATAGATCGATAGATAGATAGATAGAAAGATAGATAGATAGACAAATAGATAGATAGGTAGACGGATGGATAGATAGATAGATAGATAGATAGATAGATAGATAGATAGATAGATACACGGGTAGATAGATAGATAGATAGATAGATAGATAGATAGATAGATAGATAGATAGATAGATAGATAGATAGATAGATAGATAAGTAGATAGACAGATAGACAGATAGATAGAGAGATAGACAGATAGACCGATAGATAGAGAGACAGCTAGATCGATAGACAGATAGATAGATAGATAGCTCGATAGATAGATAGATAGAAAGATAGATAGATAGATAGATCGACAGGCAGATAGATAGATAGATAGACAGACAGACAGATAGATAGATAGATACACTACAACTACAACTACAACTACACCTTACTACACTACACTACACTACGCTACACTACACTCCACTACACTCCACTCCACTCAATTACACTCAATTACATTCATTTACACTACACTACACCACACTACATTCCACTACATTAAATTACACTACACTGCACTACATTACACTACACTACAGTCCACTACACTACACTACATTGCACTACACTACACTCCACTACGCTCCGCTACACTCCACTACGCTACACGCATTTACACTACACTACACTACATTACACTACGCTACATTCCACTACACTCCGCTACACTACACTCAATTACACTACACTACATTGCATTACACTACGCTACACTACATTCCACTACGCTGCACTGCACTAACTACAACTACAACTAAAACTACAACTACAACAATACTACATTTACAATACGCTACACTACACTACACTAATTACACTACACTACACTCCACTACACAACACTACACAGAATGACACTCCACTACACCTACAAATACATTTACAACTGCAGGTGCAACTACACTACATTACATTACGCTACACTAATGACATTACACTACACTACACTACATTACACTACATCACACTAAAAACAACTACAGCTACATAGGACAAAACTACCCTACACCAAGTACATTGCCTTACGCTATACTGCACCACACTACACTACACTACACTACGCTACACTACACCCCACTCCACTACACTACACCTCACTACACTACACTCCATCTACACTACAATACACTATACTCAATTACACTACACTACACCACACCACACTACACTACACCTCACCTACCTACAACTACAACTACAACTACAACTGCAACTACAACTACTACTACAACTACACTACACCAATTGCATTACACCACACCACACTACACACTACACACTACACTACACTACGCTACACTACACTAACTGCATTACACTACACTACACTACACCACACTCAATTACACTACACTACACTACCCTACCCCACATTGCATTACATTACATTACATTACATTCCACTCATTACACCACCACAACTGCAACTGCAACTACACTACACTAATTAGACTACACCACAACTACAACTCCACTACACTACAACTACAACTACAGCTGCACTACACCACACTACATCCAGCAGTTGTGGGTGAGGTGACCGACCAGGTGACCACTGCAACCATTGCAGCCACTCCAAAAAGCACAGCTCCAACCACCTTTCGGTCCATCAGTGGATTCACTCTGCCATCCGTGATTTACAACAACCAATCTCTTCTATAGGCTTCCTATTTTTGAAACTTCCGCCACCGCCTTGTGCGGTACTACTGGTATATGAGTTATATATGTACACGGGTTATCAAGCACCAACGGAAGCTGCTCCTTCTCTGAGGGTGAGGGGCGTCGCCGAGGGGATCGCCTCGTTCGCCATGGGGGGACGAAAACACTGAGAGGAAGGAACTTGAAGATGAAGGAACATTGGAAAACAAAAAAAGGACTTGTGGATCGAAACTAACATAAGTTGGAAACATGTTGGGGCTTCATGGACACCTCATGGCAATTTCAATCGGAAATGACATTTCAAACCATTCGGTTTTGTGGTTCCGAACGAATTGGACAACCCAAGAAACGCTCCGTTGGGGGTCGCGTGAAACATGGCAAAAGGCTCTAAACTTCGTGGTGATGGAGGGAATTAATCATAATTAGACACCCTAATGTGGTGATCAAAACCGATGATTTTCTTTTTGGAACATTCAGCACCAGTGGGATCTCTGAGGTGATCTTCAGGGGTTCATGGCACTCCATAAAAGTCAACCAATGCCAACATGGCAATTCAAACAACGGTGTGAACAGAAACATAAACCAACTAAGATGGGGTATCGACTTTAACCTGGGGCAGTCTTCTGCGTTTATTGCAGCGATGCATAGAAACTGGCTCAGGGGTCACGTCTATTGTGCAACGTTGGAAGCATTTGGCTTGAACCTGGCTGCCCTGGCTTGAACCGAATCTTTGCACATGTAAGGCTACAGGAAAATCAACGCCCACTAAGAGATGAGTCATACACTATCACATTGGAACCGCAAGCCCATCATGGAAAACATCTCCGATATCTGAGATTAAGGTGAACAGTTTGCCCATTCTGGGCCCTTTCTGGGTGGTTCTCCAACGGAGCCGTTCTCCGCCTGCTTCGATCTCGCTGGCGCCGCCGCGATGCGACGCTCCGGGAACGGCCGCGGCGGTCGCGGCGGTCACGCCGGTCACGGGAACGGTCACGGGAACCGTCCGAATGCCTGCCATGGAAAATGTCAATCATGTGCATGTGCAGTATGCCCCCAATGGCAATGGGGAAAATGAATTTCTAAGAGCATCGCATTTTTTTTGGGGTACATAGCATTTAAAGACAAACCCGAGCCTCATCTTGTGCAGAGCATTTCTGTGGCCGATCCGGTAACATTTTCATCTGCTGGGTGGTTGAGCCACTTATCTTGAAACTCTGCAAAGTGCATCCGGATGCATCATAAAAGGTTGGGACTGAGAGTGAAAATTACATCGAACATCAGCAATCAGAAACAGTTTTAGTTTCTTACTCTCATGCCTGAGCTACTGTCGTCAGTTGACATTCCGAGGTCAGGCCAAACAGAAATTGGATGTTAATCACTTGGGCTCTTAACAGTCTTTCACCAGGACATGTCTCACTTGGCTCTTATGCTCTTTTTGTGTTGCTTAAGACTAGGCTCACTGCAAAAGAGTACTTGTCCATGCCTTCTGACTTTGAAAACTGAGGTGAGAGCTATGCAGGTCACTGATTCTCTTGTTTTGTTCACGCAGGTTGAAGCAGAAACAGCTTCGCAGTGTTTATCCATGAGCTCCCCAGATCGAGGATCAGCGGATAGCTAGAAGGCAATGCTAAATGAGTGAGCCGTCTGGCGGTCTGGCGGCTCAGTGGGATCCACTATCCGACACTATCCAGTTGATAAATGTGAGTCATTTCACTCCCTTCCGGTGCATTTCACCTTTCAACATCTGCAAATGCGCAGTCTTTTTGTGCCAGCTCAGTGGTCGAGCGACCCCAACATTTACACGAATGCGATGAGAGCGGAGGGTGATGCTTGACCTTATTGTAATTTCCAAAAAACAGGTTGCACTGGTCAAAATCTGAAATGATCTGCCTCACTTTCCATTGACAAAAAAAACATCACCATTGAATTGCCAGTGAGATTGTTTCACTTCAATCTCTGCTCGATATCTGTTTCACGTGTTCCATGGCGCACATCTCCTGCCGCGCCCGGCCGTCGATGTACGAGCTACACGAGCGGCGATGTCCCAGCAGACCAACAGAGAAACGGATCTTGTCTGGACAGCTGATGTCCTGCTGCTATCTTTTGCTGGTTGCTCATGTTGCTCTCCTTGCTGAACTGCTGGGAAAGTTTCGAATTATGATCCCCCATGGGAATGTTGCGCATGCTTAACATATGGAAGTCTACGCATAGGATAAAGCATTCCCATGAGGGACACTTATGGATAAAACACATATGAGTTTCCTTTCTGCCCTTCTCCCAACCAGAAGTGCCTCAACCCGAGTGAAGCGCTGCTCAAAACGATATGTGAAGCGAGAATACAGCTCCAGATTCAAGTGGTTTTATAAGCGCCAAAGGTTGCTAGAATATATCTCAATATATATTCGTATACTATATGAGATATCACAATATATATATACATATACATGTAATTGGTTGTAGAATATCTGAATGTATTCGAAGGAAACTCAATTCACCAAGTCTACCCACATCCTACTGTGGCTCAGGCTCGCTCAGCACGTGTTCGGCTACCTTAGGGACGCCGCTGATTCCCTGGGACCAGTGGTGGCCAAAAAACTTCAAAAATCCAGCGATTCTTCCATAAAACAATGTATTTTTGTAGTATACCCCCTTTCAGGACAAACCCATACTGTATTGCTCGATGTAATATGTGTATATATATATATATCTATGTATATATATATACACCATTATAATATCCCCATTTTATGTATGTAAAAGTGGTTGACGCCATACGGAATTTTCCAATTCTAGTTGGTTACATCATCATCATCATCATCATCATCCTCAACCCATCATTGCAATTTACCTGATTATATATCTTCCTTGCATTCTCATTAACCTTCTATATCATTGTGTATATACATATTCTACCCTTATCCCCATTGTATACCTACCCATCATTTACCACATTTTGAATGAGCTACTGTGCCAGGATCCCATTTTCATGAGAATATCAATTCCCAGTATATCCGATATATCATGATTCAATATAGCAAGCCGCAGATGCCGAAAAGTGTGAAACCAGGATGGTTTTCGCATCTTTTTGGGGTTTAAACGTTGAAAAACTCCAATGAAATATCCCATATATCATTCTATAGGATATCCATTCTATAGAATTTCCCATGTACAGTATTAATGATGACTTGATGATTCAAGATATCCTAAGTATCCTATAGTATAGATCATTTCCCATAGCATATCCATTTTATAGAATTTTCCAATTCATAGCCATATCGATTCTATAAATATATCATTCTAAAGCCATATATATATAATATAAAATATATATAATATATAAAATATAATATATATAACATATAATATATATAATATATAAAATATATAATATATATATAATATATATATATATAATATAAATAATATATATAATATATATAATCTATATAATCTAAATAATCTATATAATATATATAATATGTATAACATATATATATATAATATATATAATATAAATATATAATATATAAATAATATATATAATATATATATATAATACAATATATATATAATTTCCCATTCTATACATATCCATTCTGGTAGGTGGTACACCTACCCTTTGAAAAACATGAGTTCGTCAGTTGAGATGATGAAATTCCCAATATATGGAAAAATAAAAGCCATGTTCCAAACCACCAACCAGATTATATTATATTATGTAATATCCATTATTATTATCCATTATAATCCATTATTAACCAAAATTAACAATTACTATATACTATTACCAGAATGTGGGAAAAACCATGATAAACCACCCATTTGGGAATTGTTTTACCACCAACCAGTATAAATATCCAACCAGATTGTATTCATATAGACTTTCCCATCGCTTATTGATCGCCTGGGCACCCGAGCTCCAGCCGGGCTTCAAACGGTTCCGGAAGGCCTCACTTTTTCGACGCCGGATCGACATTTTGTGGTCAACGGTTAGGCAAAAGGAAGGAGAACCAGCCGGGTAACCGTCAGAAAGCTGTTGGTGGTACAGAAATGCTATCATTTTTTTTCTAAATGCAATTTGTAATCAATCATAGATATCTAGTTGATTAGAAAACATTGCCATGTGCGGCGAAGAAATGAAGGATTGAAACTACCCATGCACGGTTTCTCAAGTACAAATAATGGAAATAACGAAATAACTGATTAGTAAAAGAGTGGTTGGTCTCCGGCAGGAAGCTTGCTCCCAATATTTGACCCTGCGATGAGAAACATGTCTATACATACATGTCTGCATCGGATTATGAATGGGTAACTCAAGGGTTATCAATCAGTTATTTGTATGGATATGTATGTACATATAGTCATGTAGTTGTATAGATGAATAATAATCTCTATATAGTCACACACACAAATATATACATATATATATATACATAATCATAAATATATAGTCATATATATATATATTACATAAATGATATTCTGCACGGCCTTGCCGTGCCAGCAGACCGTTGTATCCCATTCAGCTGTCCGGAGGCCCCACCTGTCGGCTAGGCCTCGTGGTCGGCAGAGTGATCGAATCAGGTCTCTGAGAATCTGCTGTTTCTTTTAGTACAATGTGAGGCCCCCAAGATAGCTAAGTTGGTGCCAATAACTCCAATAACTATGGTTTATGGTACGCAAATAACGAACTAGTTACTGGGGCGAATCTAAACCAACTTATAGCTGGGGGGCCTCACATTGTAGGAATGGTTGCAACTGAAATCGGAATCAGAAATTATAACCTTGCTGACCAGAGCTCGGAATGCAATGTAAAGCGAGGCTATCCGATCTCTGTTGGGCAAGGAATCAGAAAAAATCAAATGGCAAGCTATAGACCAGGTGTGAAGATCAACAGGACAAGGACAGATTTGGACAGGAAATTCATGCTGACAGCCAAAGATGAATTTTATTCAGAGGATCTCTGACCAACTGCGTCCCCCAAATGGGTGGCAAATCCAAGGGTTTAGCACATCATTTTCGCATCTCTGGATCCAAAGTACCCAAGTACTTGCTATACACCACTTAGATCCCCAATGGTAGCTTCAACATATATTTTCAAACTGACGTTTGTTTTTTTCCAGGATATACTGTCCATTCTAATGGCACTTTTCCAGGATATCTTCCATCATTGTCCAGGATATTTTTGAGGAGATCTATTTCCCATTTTCCATATAAACCGTGAATCTTTCCATTTTCACATCAATTTTCTGATTTTCAAGAAATGTCCAGCAGTCGAAAACCACCATTTTGTATTGGGAAAACCAGGAGGTTGACCATTTCCGGCCATTTTATTTCCCGTTTTCCAATTTTATAAGTTGTGATTTCCATTTTCACATCAATTTTATGATTTTCAAGATTTTTCCATCATTTTCCCATAAATTTGCCAAATCTATCATAATTTACATCATATTTTCCTTAATTTTCTCATGATTTTCACCTAAATTTCATCAGAATTTCAGCCCCGCAGCTGGTTCGTTGGCCAAGTCTGCTGCCCTTGCAAGAGCGCAGCCTGGGGCGCTTTGGTGATGGGGGTTTGTACTGTTTGGGGATGGGAAAACACCTATGATTAATATTGGCTAATATTGGTTAATGGATGTTGATGGATGTAAAAAACTATTGTTAATGCAAAAGTATAACTTGTTAATGGATGTTAATGAGTTAACCAACTATATAGTTCATGTTAAAACGATAGTTCATGAGGGTGAACGGGTTTCTAAGCCAATGACAAGATTAATGGATGTCAGTGGATGTTAATGGATGTTGATGGGTTTATAAACCAACTACAGTTCATATATATAATTCATTTCCCTCATTCAAATGAAACCCACCCCAGAAACCATGGTGGATGTAGGGTCTGAAATCACATATGACTGGGACCATACAACGTGGTGTTTATGAATGGGAGATTGGCATTAGCGTTCTTTTAGGTTCAGGACAGAATGGACAAAGCCCCGAATGCTTGGGAAATCCTACAGGGAACTTGGCGAACTTGGAAACATGGATGTAAATTGGAACATCTACAAGAACCATTGCTTTTCAATGAAACAAAACGGGTTTTCCTGCAGGTTTTTCTCTGCCATTTCGGGATTTCGGATGGCAGCTTCCCCTGAGGTCTATGGAGAATCTCATCTGCTGATCTTTTTCCACGCTGGCGTCCTATCTTTGGGATCTGTCGATCCAGGTGGATGTGTGAAACTGCTGATGGATGATGGCATGACAGATTTATTTATGTGCACATGTTGTACATTAATCAAATATGTAATATATCCATTAAATGGCATATACGTTTGTGTGTGTATACTGGTTGGTGGTTTGAACCCCTCTGAAAAATATTAGTCAGTTGGGATGATTATTCCCAATATATGGAAAATTAAAAAATGTTCCAAACCACCAACCAGTATATATATATATATACGTATATGTACATACACACAATATTATATGTTTGACACGCCCGATTTGATATGCGCGATCTCGACGGCATCATGCAGCCATACGCGCCGCAAAGAGGCCTTTCCTGGCAGGCCATTTTTCGGGATTTCCTAGTGAGATGGGAAGAGTTTTAGGTGCCATTGACAAAGCGATATTTTTGTACTGGAATGAAAAAACATATTCATCCCTGCCGAAAAGTAAAGTGTTTGGATTTAAAGCTTCGATTTGTTGAGATCGGTGGTAGTTGGCTCGCAATGCTGGCTCTGTGGTCCACTTTCAATGTCCTTTGAGCGAAACAGGGGCAAAAAATACATCCAGCTAGAGGCCATATCTTCACCGGGAATATTTTGAGCTCGCACAAGTGGATCTTCACTTGCAGTTTGAATCTTGATAGCCCCGAGAAATACAAGACACTGATGCGACGCAACATGGTTTCATCGGACTGTGGTAGGTTCATACTTTGCTGGGATAGATCATTCGTGAAATCTGGCTGTTCTTGGCAACGACCACCATCTTAGAATGGCAAGTCCCAGAATTCGAATCAACTCGACGCTTGGCTTAAAATGACATATTCCAAAAACGCCAACACGTTTCGGACAGAAACATCATGCAGCATCTGTGGTTCATCGGCGCAATGCACGCCGAGAGTCAGTGATTCTGAGACCTCCCCAGAAGTTCCGACAACCTGAAACAAAGCCAAGGGTCTGTCATTGGGCCATGGCCATGGATATATCGATCATATCGATCTATCCAAGCCAGTGGCTTTCCAAATCGACCATCCACGAGTGATTTTTTTGGATCAAGCCATCACGTTCGTGGGGATCATGGCCAACATCAGCATGAAGCCAGAAAAAGTTCAGCTCAAGTTCAGCTGTTCTGGAAGAATTAGCCCTTACTTATTCAGCATCATTCCAGTTGCGACAGTCGTGATCAAACTCATCCAAAGAGTTTGGACGAACATTCAGTTTTTTTTCTAGCTATACTTCCTTCCCAGCATACAAGGGGTAAGAAAAATATGGAACATCTCACTGGGGTAACAAAAACAATCAACACGGAAGAAACACACAAAAATCACAAAACATATGGATAACACCAAAATCGGTCTAATGGTTAAATCCATGACCCCCATAAATATTGGTATGTCATGAGTTACAGCTTCATTTTTTAAACCAATGGGTATCAGCCAGCGCCAAGGCGCCAAGTTCATGAGCTCTGCCAGGCTCACCTCACCGTCCTGACCCGATTTCGTTTGGAGCCAAAAACGTTTGGGATTTCCCCGTGAACAAATGGATTTAACATGGGTTTAACATGGGTGTAACATGGAATATGGATTTACCATGGATTTAACATGGATTTGATATGGGTTTAAGATGGGTTTCATCTGCGATCCATGAGGAACTTGAGATTTGAACTGATGGATGCAACAAATATGATACGAACCCACGATGATTGGGATTTCTGAGACATTTGGGACCAAAATGACCAAAACCCGTCACATCGTTATTTCAGGAGGGATATCCCATAGCTTTCATGCTTACCAACGTGGATTCAACAATTCAGCATGATTCGACAAAAAATGACAAGTTTGCAAAATCGAAATTCAGCAAACATGGGAATTAGGGAAACCCCAATTGTGGATTCGCTGGGGGTTTGACAAAAAAGGTGAACTTGAAAACAATAACTTCGAGAAAACAGAGATTTGATAACAACGAGGTTCTGAATTAAACATCTTTCTTGGCAATAATGGGCCATACACGTTGACAACTGGGGTTAGCGCTTGCTCACTTCGGGGACGCACCAAAAATCAACTTCCAGAGGCCAACCATTCTGGTTGAGCTATCTCCATTTTTTGTCAACACGAAGTCAATTCAACCAGTTTGGGTTGGTGTTTGTGTTTGGGCCAATTTCTGCCTGGTATCTCTTGCATAGAAGTGACACAGGAACGAATGACAGCTTTGTCTCATGTCTTTCACCCGAAGTCTGCCAAACATGTTGGAAGAGCACAAGCAAAACGCAATTGCGAAACAGGCGGGCTTTACCATTTCAATATCTGACATCTAAAGACCTTGTTAATCAGGACAAAAAGATGATCATGGTGATCTTGGCATGTCTTGATTTCATTTCACACAATCAGTCTACATCAATCTCTGGTGAGTCCCGGCGACCTTACCTCCCGAAAAAGTGTTTTCGACGGCTCCTGTCCCTTGTCCAAGAGTTCTGAAAGGTATAAAGCATCTTTCACCTGGCGTCATTGTGGATCGATCGTATCCTTTTTGGTCTTGTGATGTCGATTAACAGGTCTACAAGAATAGATCGAACAGATCCCCTATGTATTTTGGTAATTCAACAGTTTGCGAAGCCATTGAGACCCGCCTCCAAGGCACCCTGTTGAACCATTTCTTTGATGGAGATGGTGCCTCAGGGCACATCCAAATGTGGAACATCCAACATCATATTGAATATTGAACCATTTTGAACCAGCATCAAAAGTTGAGTAATTTTGTTTCTCAATTCGGCAGATGAGGCACCATCATCATCTTCATCAAGGACGTCGAAGACATTCTTCAGATCAACAACTGGAATCTCCACCTCAGCACCATTTTGAGATGATCCAATCATCCAAATCTGAAGCAAACGATGGCGCCTTGAGTCTTCCCTTCGGATCCTGGTTGCGCCCAGATTTGGATCTCAAAAAATCTCTGGCCGTTTTTTTACGATCCAAAGTAACCAGGTCAAAAATCACTCAGCACCGATGAACTGGGCGGGAATCAGTCCTTCTTTTCCTCAGACACCAAATGCAGGATGTTGCTCAGCCCTTCCTGTACGAGTGATGGGCTGATGGTGAGAGGATTGTTATTCACTAAATAGTGATAACTATATATATATATATATTATCAACAATATTATCAACTATATCAAAATCACATAGTAGTGGGTGAAAGTGGGATCACCACCGTAGAAACTGGAGCCTAGTCATGTCATGATTTCTGGAAGCGACCCCACGGCCCACAACCCCACCATTTCGGTCGGGTTGTCGTCGGCCTGCGCCCAGAATCTCCGGAAGCATCCCAGCACAAACTTCAAATCAACTCGGTCGGGCGATGGGTGAGTTATGGTTCCACCTCCCGGGATTCCGCTGGGAAAATTGGTAACCCCAGTGGGGATGACGATGGGAGCCACCTGCCTGTTTGCCTGCCAAGGTACATCTTTTGATCCTTGGATGCAGTATGGATCGAAAAGAGGGGGATTCAAGGGTCAAATCAACAATCCCCCAATTTCAAAACACTTGAATCTTGAAGAAGCTTCGGGCTAGCTTTCATTTGAATCTCTCAAGGCACTTCAGATTTTCAGCTCTGACTTTCCGCACCGGACTGGTTCGATTTGCCGATTGACGTGTTTGTTTTGGATTTGTCCCTCGATTTCCGGTTTTCCACTGGGCAATGATCATATTCAAGGTGCCACACATTGCCACGAATTGCCATTGTTGAAGTGAAACCATCAAAATTAGGACGCTTCTAAAGATTTTCCCCATCGAATTCCTCTCTACAATTGTGGATATGGGCTAAATGTTGAGACCGATGGCACTAACCATGCCCAAGGAGGTGGATGCATCCAAAAACAGGCTCTCACACGTGCCGTGGGTCGGTGACCACGTGCGATCCTGTTACCTCGCCCACGGGGCCTCTAGTATAAAACCTGAATTCATACATACAAACAGGGGTGGTGGGGAGTTGACTTGATACAAAAACGACGATGCCTCCAATGCTGTCAAGGCGTTGTGAAACAGGAGCAGGTTTTGGACTTGATCCTTTCCATATCAATTGTGGATATGTGTATATATATATATACAATTTTCCCAATCTTTATGGATTTATCCTCAACTGGACATCAAGTGAATAGCTCCACCACTGCCGCTCAGCAGCCCCGGGAAGACCACAGGAATAAAGATCTCCTGCGCTGAACCATGGTTTTGGAGGGATCAACAACCTATGTATCTATGTATCTATGTATGTATCTATGTATGTATGTATGTATGTATGTATGTATGTATGTATGTATGTGTATATGTATATATATATTTGTGTATATATATATATAGGTAGATATATCTACTATGTGGAGGACCAAATGTGGTATCATAGGTCTCGATCACACATAGTACTGCCGATAGCTTCCATTTTGCACTGATCAGCATGTGTCCTTGGTGTATATATTATATCTATTTATTTCATCATGTTTATTGGAAGGAGAAGGCTGCTTGGGGGTGTTCCACTTCGCTTTCCGGAAGTATCATAATCCAGCTGCACCACAGGAATCTCCAGTTCCACGAATCGACGGTGGGAAGGGCATGGGTTGTGCACCGGACCTGTGAAATCTCCTCTTCCTTCATTGCCTGCAATTTTCGATACACCTGGCGGATTTGAATAAATTTGACAAACGTGCCAATTTTGGATCCTATTGGATCCTATTGGATCCTATGATATCAGAGATAAGCCAAGATCAGCACCAAGCCGAGTTGGGTCACCCATCGCCTCGTTGGATGTGAGTCTAGTGAGCATCTTGTCCCTGCGGCAGGACGGAATTTCTGTGGAAAGCATTGGAAAGCTAGAAACCATAGTGCCAGAGTATATCTATTATACATATGGGGGATGTACATATAATATATATATATATACAAATAAATATATATATATAAATAAATAAATAAACAAATATATATATATACCTAGATAAAGTTCTCTCCTGTGTAAAGGGGGACAATCCAGCAAGCAACTGCTTTACTCGGCTGCAACCGGTCTTAGTTTGCAGCCGTCTGAATGAATTTCGGCCATGGAAGTCACAGTCACCCCGTGCCATGGCTTGGGGGTTGGACATTACAGCATTGGTTTCAAGAATCTGTCTCTATAATTCAGTCAAGTATACATGATACATGATATACACATATATATATATATTATACATATACATATATATATATATGTTATACATAATACATATATATATATATACACATAAAAATGTCTATACATATATATGTATATATATGTATGTATATATATATATGTGTATGTATATATATATATATCATGTATATATATATGTATACATATAGGGATTCCTTGCTAATCAAATATTGATAATTCATGGGGATGACTTGCTACACCAAGAATCACATTTTTCTATATCTCCATCTCTATAAAAGAATGTGGTTGATCTATTTGTGCTACTTGATTGCAGCCAAAGATCTCAGCTTTCGACGTCATCTCGGCAATCTCACCCTCCTTGGAAGTGGATTGGACTGAAGTGGGACTGGTTGGACTCATGAGGAAACTCAGGAATTGGTTTATAGCGTATTTATACCATCAAAATTGTTCAAAAAACTATTCCCATCGAAATAAATCCAGAAATTCTCTTCCCTCCTAAAAGCTCCTCCGGGGTCGAGTGGTTTGACGGAATTCCAGCCGATTGTACTATATAGTATGAACAAAAATGGGTGCGTCCAGAAATGATGGGTTTTTCGGTAAAGCCCAAAATGGGGAAACGTTTAATTTGGTTTCACCCAATCGCTCATGATTTTCTCCAACAAAGCTCTGGCTATTTGCAGCTCGGGATCGAGTTTATGAATTCGCTGTCGAAGTGCCTGCCGTGTCCAAGCCAAGCGGAACGCTGTGGAAAGTCAGACTTAGCACTTCACTGAACCAAGGTCTTTTCGACCCTAAAGAGTGTGGCTTCATCCGGAAACTGTATGGTTAATAGTAATGTATTGATGGATCGAAGGGGTACAATGCTAAATTTCCCGGGTCCAACTAAAAGCTGAGGGCTGGGTGATTTGCGCACTAGTGAATGCAGGATACAAACTTTCGCGGAACATCACAAGAATGAGCATAGAAAAGCCTCCATCCATGCAGTGAGATCCATGACCCTAAACCCAAAGAGTTTTGTTCAACATCACTTTGAGTTAACAAAGTCTATGGCATATATGGTCTTCTGCTATCTGCCATTGCCATATTCCCATCATGCTGCCATGACACCAGGATCACGGGACCTCTGGGCCTCGGCGCCAAAACTGGGGTAACTGGGCTCCAGATTTTCTTCTCTTGGAACAAAGAAACACAAAGAAACCCATCTTTTTTTCATCAGGATGACGATGATTCATGGTTTGAAATGAAATGATTCATCAAACTCCGGACAATTTCAAACCATGTCAACATGGGGAATGAACCATTCATTTGTGATGGAAAACCAACTAACCATGGCAGCCATGGTCCATGGCGGGGAACGTGATGATGATCTCACGGGGAGATCAGCTGATTGCTGGGGAATTTCATTGGCTGATGAATCTTTGCATAGGAGAAACCTCCTGCAGTCGATTGCTTCAGAAATTCCGTAACGAAAACGGAGTTGTTTGGGGTGTCCCTTCAATAGCAGCTCGGTGTTCCTGACATGAGTGGGCTGTCAAAAAACTGCCAAGTTTCAAACCAAACATCCACGGTGAACCACTTTCTCAGCACCAACTCGGCTTCCATCTGGTCCAGTCATCCAGTCATCAAATTTGGTCCATTCATTTCATGTTCATTTATATCTCCAAAGATTATTGACTTAAAATAATCCAATTTTGTGTCAATTTACACACTATATGATCTCCCGCAAATAGGTTACATCAAAATTTGGCACCGATTATCATGCTATTCTGAAAAGAACCTCATCTTCCCCATACAATGGGATGCCCGTCCCTCATTTTCGGAGGAAACCGCATTATTGCTCATATCTCCACACTGAATCACAATATAAATCTATTCCCTCCATACGACCCACATTTTGATGGTCAAATCATGTTAAATCAAAATTTTTTGGCCGTTGATATCCACCATTCTTGCACGAACCCATTCTAGGTCTTTATTGTTTGGTCAGAAATTCCTCCATTGTGGGTGCTCTAATCCTACATTGGTTGTATTTATGATGTCGATTTAGGATTCATAAGAGCCACCCTATGAGTAACACCGGTTTTCCCCTGATTTTTGTGCAACACATTTGCACAATAGCGCAGTCAATGGGGTAATGTTACACCCTTCATGAGTGCTGCATGCCCCCAATTTGTAAAGCCTCTATCTGACCCCCATCATATCCCCCAACAAATATATGCGTATACAACCCATTATATCCCATTATATCCTGATAAAATGGTTGATGCGACCTCATCAATTTCTCTTGGATAGACCACTAACCGATACACCAATGTTATCCTCGGCCAGAAAGATTTTCCCATCAATTATATCACTATTGATTAGCAAAGAATCCATATAATTATATATATATATATATTTATAGATAGTTATGTCCATATCTATGTATGTATGTATGATATGTACATATTATATATATATGTAATATAATATGTATCCCCTTCTGTCCCATGATATCTTCATCAGCCATTTTTCCCAAGATTTTCATCCAGGCACTGCAGGGATTTCAGCAGCTCGCTGCGTGAGATCAGCGGCACCTGGCTGAACTGCTTGGCGCCGCCGGCCAACTGCCAGAAGAGGTACAGGATGTAGGACGCCTGCGGAACATTTCAGAAAGGCGGGGGGTTTCAATCCCAGAATGGTGGAAACCAATTGCTATTTTTGTGACCAAACATGGCTAAAGAACGAAAAGGCTTAGAAAACGGTCAGATTTCCATTAGTTTCATCATGTACAATGGAAGTCTGGTAGAAAGTCACCACCGAAAACGATTTAAGCAACCTGAACACATGGGGAAGATGCAATCAACCACTTCTTGGGATGTCATGGCACTTCCAATGGGGCGATGGTAAAAGGTTTTTGGGGTACCACATTGTCGTTGTCCGACCTGTGTGAAATTCATCATTGGCAGATCGTCACGCGATTATCATCAGAGAACTTTTGTTAGGATGGGCATGGAATTTGAACAATGTCTGAATTATTTCCTGAAGAGTCTTTGTGCCAAAATGATTGAATAAATTGAACACACTTGAATGATATGCGCATTCAATTTAGTAATTGCGTCAATAATTCAATCAGCTGAATAGTCGATATTTAAATATGTGCATGTTAAAGTGACGAAACAATTTTACTCCCTTGAATTGCCCAAAGAAGCGTCGAATGATTTTATAGCAATCATTTTCTTGTACCATACCATGACAACTTCGATAATCATTTCATAACAAGTATACTGGTTCAAAAACCAGCCGTAAACCTATCATGTTTTCCAGAAACTCTTGGTAGGTCCCTGGAGGATCCTCCTTTAATTCATCGGGGAAATGCTTGTACAGCCTGCGGGTAAACACCTTTGGTTGCAGAGCCAATTTTGTCATAAACTGGTTGGGGATATATCTCAGAACATTGCTTTAAACATATATAAACCACATAAAAAACCCGCCTTTTCGGTTGCTTTTTGGCTCCAGTTCGAATCAATCGAATCGTGCCTCCCGGGTGACGTGATGCGCTGGGGTCCTGGGCTCTGGAGCGGTTGGATCAAAGAACAGGAGGTTCACCTGGGCGCTGATGGATTTCCCACCGGTGAAGGGGAGAAGCTTCAGGTTGTTGGGATCACATCATTGGAGTTTTTTTTAAGAACGATTAAAACAAATTAAAACCAAACCAAACCAGTCTTTGAGATATGTTCATTTTTTTGTATGATTTGAATTCATTAGATTCAAGTCTATTTTGTGCTTGGACATTTACACAACTGCAAAGACGGTATTGGTTCCGTCAGCCAAATGAGTATCGGAATCACTTCACTAACCTCGAAAGCTGAGCATAGATCAGTATGGATGGCTACCTTGAAAAATCACACACTGCTATTGTGAGCACATACGTGTAAGATCGTAGAAGTATGACATTCTTGACCATGACACGTGGGAGCTCACAATTACAGCAAACATGGATAGCCAAATCCTAACAACCAATCCATTGGGTCCAGAAGAATGATACACCATGGGTTGCCATAGCTTTTTTTTTCACGTGCCTAGCCATGTCCCCACGTGCTGCTGCACAAGTCACGAACTCATCGTATTCCACCATGTTGTTAAAGTTCCTCGGTCGCGAAGGGATCACCATGGATGAACCAGCGAACCAGCTGAGCCAAGCTGAGCCAAGCCGAGCATCTTATCAATTTTTCCTCGGCTCACATCGAACGCACACCTGGACCTCTTTTTGGAATGTTGGAACCTTCAGTAATCCGGACCAATGCTAACTACACAGCCCATGCTTTGTGGATCTTATAGGGAAAACTATGACAAAATCATGATCCAGAAGGGGGTTGATCCACGATGCTGCCATTGCCGACGCAGCAAATAGGTCCGTTGAGTATTGGGTTACACGGTTACACCAGGATAGACAGATGGGTCATTTCATTACAATTTCAGTTGATATTCCCTTCCTCTCCAGATTCCCGGGAATTCCTTTTAGCACTCCACCCCCAGTTGGGTGTATCGGAAGATGGGGGGTACCGACAAATTTGTAATTTTCATGGAACATATGATGAACATCACCAAAAAAGGATTCTGAGACACCATATTTTCAGACCAACATAAATAGTAATAATACATTTTTTGGTTTGATACACAGTATCTCCCTTCAAATATGGTCAGATATATCCACCAAATATTGCCTTATCTCACATAAGTATGATTAGCCCCATTAAACAGCTGAATATCAAACTAAAAGAGATAAACGGCATCGACAATGACTGAATAACACTTTCATGGATATTCAATGGACACATCCCATGACGTTGTTCAGCTGTTTATTGAGGCCCAGTCATCCACTACTGAGGCCATGGCGGTCCAACGTTCCAACGTGTCGAGGAACGGAAGACCAGATCCAAATCCAGCTGAGAGATGCCAGGCACCAACTTTCCTGCGAGCCGCGCCATGGTAAAAACTGGGAATGTTTTCACCAAAACATGATCTTTAAGGGAATATTGATATGATGGGAAATAGTAACTAGTTCCCATCTTCGCCATACTTTATGGGACTATTGTATTGATATATGTATGTGTATATCTATGTATATATATATAGATATTATGGAGAAATAGTAGAATTGATCGTAGTAAATCGTTCGATCCAGCGAACTAAGCCTCCATTGAGAGTGGATTTTCCATTGTAGCGTTTGATTGCTGTGTATGCATCATATTTTACGGGATTCATATTGCTATATTAAATATTAATGTTGTAATAGTATAATTTATGGTAGATAGTATCAACTGTAATAACAAATATTGATATTGACCATTCATATTGATACTATAATGATAGATGTACAATAGTCATATTTACAATTCATATTGATATTCAAACAATAATGAATCATATTTGATACTGGGGAAGCCTACTATCTAACCAGCGGCTATGGCTTTCTCCGATGTGTGGGTCTGGGGTACCAGCCAGGACCCCAGAGACGATTTGGGAGCATTAGCCTTGGCCTCTCAATATATTGCAGGAAACTTCACATTCAATGGATTGGTTTAAGGGGAAATCTACAGGAAACCATGGTTTTTACCATCAAATATAGGGGTTTCCTGTAAATTTTCCCATCATCCAATTCTATGACACACAAGAAACATGTCAACACTTCCACTGCAGTATGAAACAGCAAGTCTTGGGCAAGTCTTGGGTAAGATTGTGTCAGGATTCAAACTCGCTGTCCCAGAAAAGGTGTTTTTTTGGGATACCTGGGTCATATGAGTCATATCAGTCATATCCAGCCGAGGTTCTCAAGATCTCTTCCAAATTCTGACGACTGATGGTGCCGTCTTTATCCGTGTCATACTTCCGAAAGACTTCCTGCCAAAAAGGCCATGGAAAAAGATCGACACGGCCATGGCCACTTGTTGAATGGGAATGGAATGGTGGAAAAACTTGGGACAATTGGTGGATCATGTAGAAAAATCGGGCTTCGACAATTCGAGCTGGACGAAATACCAAAAGGTTTGGAAGTTTGGATGGTGAGTTTCCCTTTTAGAAAGGTCAAACCAGCCATCACCAGCCATGGAACCCGCATTTTCTTCACCGACATCAAGGGATCCCCCAGATCCATCGCTCGATCGGTAGGGGCGCGCAGCGAACTCGAAGAGGTCTTCTGCTTGAGCCGCTGGCTTTTTCTGGCTGAACTTGGTGATATCCAATGGGATATTGGTGGAGCTATGGGGATATTTTCATGGTATCCATGGGATATTCACGGGATATTGGAGTTTGATCAACATCAAATGGAGTGGGGATATTGCATGGGATGATGGGATAGTAATGAAGACTGATACAGCCTTTTTGCCACAACCTTTGGAAGATGTTTCCTGTAGCGATGTGCTACCTCTTGGATCTTCAAGTATTCCGTATTGAGTCCAGCAATGCAAACTTGGACTTCGATGATGATAACGATGAGGATGAGGATGAGGATGAATCATGAATGATGAATCATAAATGATGAATGATACATGATATATTTTATATGAATACTATCACATGTTATCACTACATTCGTCTTTAGCGCCAGGTCAGCTCCAGAGTTTCAGGCCCTGACACGACTCCGTCCAAAAGGCGACTTGGCCCTGGCGATGGCATCGAACATTTCAAATCCTCTGGAAACCATCAGGGGCTATAGATGTTGAAACCATAGAAACACACCATTAATGAAGTACCCTCCAGTAAATTAACATAGACCCTGGCAGGTTTAGGGGTTGGAAGATTCGTTTTCATTCAAAATTGGTGATTCTCAGGGTCTATGTTAATTTACCAGATGGTATCCATAGAAATCCTTTTGGTGTATGTCTATGGTTTCGGATTTCTATGGATCCTCCATACCACGCCTCTCGGAGCCGGCCTCACAGAGGGCGGGGGCTAACCCCATGACTATGGACCCTTTTTGCGCTACGGTAGATGTTTGAAAATTTAATCTGGTAATAGGTCTGTATGATATACATAATTATACACACATATATATATATATAGATAGTGGAATCTATCTATCTATCTATCTATTTATCTATATATATATATGCAACATGTACTATCTGCCTTTGATATCAATATATCGACATGTACCGCTAATTGGGGATGGTATGTACCACCCATTGATGTTGATTTGGGGGATGGTTTATGATTTTGTTTACGACATTGTGTTCACATTATATCTCCATTGGCTTATGATTTTGTTTACGACACTGTGTTCACATTATATCATGTATGTATGTATATGTATATATATACCACATATATACAAACTTCTATACATATATGTGTATATATATGTATATATACATATATATATATGGAGGTTTCCTGAAATGGGAGTATCCCCAAATCATCAATTTTAAAAAGGGTTTTCTTTCATAAACAATCCATTTGGGGCCCTCATATATATCCCCTATGATATTCAATTATATCGGTTTATTACCACATGACCCCCATCATTGGAAGGCCCATGGCTCGTTCCATGACATCATCTTCTATGCCGGTCACGTGAACGGGCCTCTCGAGGTTCCAGTGGAGAACTCGGCCTGGCGATGTTTTGGAAAAGGCCACGATTTTTTGGGGGATTTCATGGGGAATTTATGCGATTTCATGCGGGTTTCTATGGATTTAACAACCAAAAAGAACATATTCCAGCAGAGAAAATCCAATTGGTCATCGCAAACTGGATACAACGCACCTTAGAAATCCATGAAATAAGCAAATCTTGAAGTTCCCACTAAAACTAAAAACCGACATTTTTAAACGGGATGGGTTTTTACCGTTTTACCATTCAAACTGCCGTTTTTAGAGATTTCTCACTTTCATTTTTGGTCATTCTCCCGGGACGCGCCGGCACCTTGATCGTCCCGTGACCGTTGCCTGGGCGGCATCAGCCATTGGATATCAATGCACTTCACGTCATGATACCATTGGCGATCGTTAGTCATGATACCATTTTTCGATATTTTCTATACCATTCAAAGATGTTTTTTTCTACTCGGTAAAAAACCATTCAAAGATGGGATATATATATATATATATATCATAGATGGGGTATCCATTGGTCCATTTATGTACCACTGATAATAATGGTACCACTATGGTGAGTTATACACCAATATTTTGAATGTCGATGGTCTCCATGAAGATGGCGTTTGGCAGACAGAATGGCCTCGTGCATCGCCAGGAGCCGTCGTTTGAGAATGGCGTTCTCCTACGGCGACCGAAATCCGACGGAAATCCATCTGGGGATGAAGATCGAAACTGGAAACTATGGCAATTTTTGGCTACCCTCTGGTAATGACTAACATAGCTATGGAAAATCACCATTCTTGATGGGAAAACTCCCTATTTCTATGGCCATGGCTTCAATAGCAAACTGTAAACGTTTACCAGAGGCTAAATGGTCTGAAGAGCCCATTGCCATCCTTCCAACGAATATGGACCCTGCGAATTAGGGTCGAGCCGTGAATGTTGGGATGGCAAATTTGCCAAAATATGGTGATAGTTGAATCCCATCATATCATCATATATCTCTATGATATGTTTAAAAAATAGTATCGCCACATATGCCACATCATCATTAAAATATCCCATAAATATCCCATGATCCATATGATGGGTTATCCCATTTAATCAATATCCTCACTATGTCCAAAATATATCTCTCCCCCTACGGCGAATCCCCGACACCGTCCAGCCAGTGCTCCTTTCGGAGGGCCTCTGCCTCCGCCTGGCTGGCAGACGCGATTTTCCGATGGGATCCAATGAGGTTTTTTTTAGACATTGATCCTGTACCCCCCAAAAAGATGCCACAACTTGTGTAATTAATCTATGGTTCAATCTATCAGAATCTATCACTATTTTAGATTTGGATTTTACATTTTGATCTTATTGGAGGGTACTAAGAGCTTGGGGGTTACGATAAGGAAGGGATTCTACTGGATATGTGCTGGATATCCAATTTTCCCATGTTTTTGGGATCCATTTCATGTTTTTGGGATCCATTTTTTTGATATGGACATTCTACTGGGATGATGATATGATGTCAGTGCTTAAGGACGATGAAACCGGCATCAACTGCTTGGTGCTTCCTATCGCGCTGGGGAAATCATCCAACTAAAGACATGTTCTTTTGCCATATTTACCCAGATCTGGTTGCAAGATCTTCTTGTTTCTGAGGTATCCCATGATTCAACTGCTCAGATATCATGAGGACTTTCGGTAAACAAGTCATTCATCCCATGGCCCGAATGCGCCTCCAGAGTTGATGTCCCTGCGAGGGGATCTTTCGCAGGCTGTTGAAACAATAGAAACCAGCTATGTGAAGTTTATGTGAAATAGACTGTAGGTCAGGTATATCACCCATACATAAATATATATATATACACATATATAAAAACCATACATATATCTATCTATATATATATATATCTATATATCTCTATGTATGTATGATATTTTTTTCCTTGTTTTTTTGCCCTGAATCCTCGAAACACTGCGCCTCCGGCAGCCTCGCGGGTGCGACGCCTGGCGACGCTTTTCTTCGCGACGAAGAAATGGCGGTGGAAAAGCCATGGGTTTCCCTGGGAAAGTCATCATTTAATGGTAGGGAATGTAGGTAAATCATGTTTTTTTCTATGGGTTCCTTGAAGAAGATGCAATCAATCCTGAACTGGTTGGTGGTTGAGCCCTACCCCTCTGAAAAATGATGGAGTTCGTCAGTTGGGATGCAAACCACCAACCAGTAATGGTAAGTCATGTAGGTAAACCATAGTTTTTTCTATGAGTTTCCCAGAAAATTGTAGTGATAATTTGATGAGATAATGAGAGGTAGGATAAAGCATGGTCAATATATGGTAGTATTGATCTTTTGATGTAGTGATAATATGATGATAAGATAATAAATGATCAATAATCACTGGTAATATATTGATGATCATAGATTTATTGGGTGATTTAGGCAAGATTGAATAAATGAGCATTGAGTTGAGTTTTCCATCAATCAAAAGGTGAAACATAGATTCATCATTCACCAGCCGATCCTTGAAAGAGAAGATGCAATCAATCCGCATGAGCATTGCTGTGTTGATGATTGAAAGAACTGCCAGGGTTCAACATCCATGTGAAGTCAGTCGAATTCATGAATCTCTTTGAAGTTCCTCGTCAACAAGCTTAGACAAACATCAGTTTTTTTGGATTTGGCGTGTCGTGGCAAGGGTTTGTCTCAAGAATGGGGCACATATACTGATATATTTCTAGATTTGATCGGTGGCCTTGAAAAAAATCTTGGATCTTCTGAAGCTTCATGAAACTTCTAGGTCCCAAGTCGCACACTGCAGTGACTGCCGGGCCATCCTTTTTGCCAAAGGCCCTGCCCGAAGATCGAATTATGTGAAGCCGGGGCACCAGGCAATGCCTCAGTTTTTTTGTAGACCCTTACGGCAGAGCCAGGAGATCAAGGCATTCATATCATGTATATATCTAGTCTCTATATATATATATATATGTATATATATATATGTATATATATATATATATGGAGGTTTCCGAAAATAGGGGTACCTCCAAATCAGCCATTTTAGATTGGGATGTTTCACTATAAACCATTCATTTTGGGGTATCCCCATTGAAACCCTCAGATACACAAGCTCAAGCGGTTTCACTGACGATAACTACCAGGTCAGGTGAAACGCTGGGCACGGTAGGTTTAGGACGCTTACGGCCCCATTGAAAACACGTTCAGATCCCAAGTGGCTTTGTCTGAAATATAAAAGTACCTCACACTTTTACTTCCAATATCTATGAATCAACCAATTCCATTTAATGGCCCAAATTTCCAATCAACTTTTATGTTTTTTTCAGCATTTTTCCAATCTTGCCAGTTTTCGGTGCAGCATTTTCTGTTGCGCTTCCTCTGCAGACTCCCCGACAAAGCGATGCCGTCATACTTGGGGGTTTACAAAGTCACGGGGGTGCCCTTTTAACCATCCAATTGGCTGGTCAAATGGTGGGAAACCACCCATTTGTTCGGTCATTCAGGAAACCAATGGCCCAATGGTGTACGCAGTCTCTATAACTTAGGACACCCCCATGAATCGAGACCCACGCGACGGTCTGACTGGCTCTCATCTGTTCTTTTTGCCCTTCTTGGGCTTCTTGACTCTTTCCGGCGCAGCCTGCGTCCATGCAGTCAAGTGGAAAAAATGGACCAGGGTCGCAATGTCAGATACACTTAATGTCAACCCCGGATTAATAAACCATGGTTTAATAATTGGGGGGGGTACTCCTCCAATAGTCATTTCATCTGATACTTTTTTTAGGGTACCCTCCCAATTAGTCACAGCCGTAAACGGGGTTTATTAATCCAGGGTTGACATTCGATAACAGCTGAAACTCTTCATCATCTTCGTCTTCATCTTCATGGGTTTGCTTTCCCTGTCCATCACTCCATCCCGCCTGGCTCGCTTTCCCGGACAGCGAAAACAGCGAAAAGAGACCACTTTCTTGAATCGCCCGGACGAAGAAAAAGAACCAAAGGCTGAAGTAAAGGAACAAATAGAAAGACACGAACCTTGGATCGTAGCAATGGGCGATCATCCAGAAAATTGGGGGGTGGATCATAAGTTACTAAATGTTGCTAAGCATTTGGGACTTTGTAGGGATAAAACACGGCAACCCTTCCTGGGTAGATGCCTTGCAATAGGTACTTGAAACATACAGCTGACTATCGGACACTTGGGCATTCTACTTTCTGTGAAAATGGCCATGAAAAAATGTTTCCACGTCTGATCCAGGTGTGCACCTGCTGCAGGTGCCTTCACAATCACGCATACTGCAGTCAGGATTCGGAGCGCACAACCATATCCTCAGGTCGACTTGAGGATGGCTTGGAATATTGAAATCATTGGTATCTGCAATGACAATAACAATCGGGGCAAGCAAAGAATGTCTTTAATTGTGAAGCGTAACTATTAAGGGTTATAACAATCATGATACCATTGGTATTGCTAATGAAAATGCTACGTCATAGTTGGGGTGACCCATGATCTAGGGGTACAAAGAAAATTGTCACCATCCATCTTTTTTGAGCCCATTGTTTCCCCCAAAAACTTGATCCATTCGTGGAATCCAATGCTCAAGTGGCTTGTACCGAGTGCTACAACCAGCTAGTGTTCATTTTTGTTAAAGAACATTACTCAATAATGATCCATCAACAACAATAATCAATCTTATTATACGTTCTTCTGTATTCTTAAAGATAAACACAATTATTCACTATTACTTCACCTAAGCTTTAACACCAACATAGCTGGAAGTTAACCGCGTTAATGTCCATCGGTTCTACCGTTGAGCCCGACAGGCATCAACGTGCATCGGCCTCCCAGAAGGTTTCCTCATAATTCAAGCCACCAGGGATCTTCAACAAACAAGATCAACGATAACCATATATGTTTTTTCATAAACATGATCACATCATTTTGATATTTTTTTTTTGTAGGTTAACCATAGTTTCCATCATGAACCCTCCATTTGTTGGTGCCTTGGTGAAGCGACGTCCAAACGTCGCGCATTTCTCCAAGCGTCGCGCGGTGCACCGAAGAGCGTCCCCCGAAGCGTTCGTAGCGCAGAAACCAATGCGGCCACTCCGCGAAGTCGACTCGGTGAACAGGAAAAACCATGGGGTTTTCTTATGGTTAAGATATAACTGATATAACCATAATAGAGTTACTGAGATATAACATGGGTTCAAGTTAAGATATAACTGATATCACTATTAAATACCCATTAATGCCATGGGTATTACATCTTAATGGATTTTCTTAACATCAAACATGGGGTTAAGATATAATACCCATTATGGTAAGTTTAATCTCTAGTTAACTCTATTTTTTTAACTATGGTATAATGGTTAATGGGGTTTATATGAAAACGGGGTTAACTATGGTTTATGGCTGGAAAAACTTATGGTAGATTGGTAGATATAACTGGGCACCATCCCCAGTAGCTAGGGTTGATTTCATGGGAAAATCCACCAAAATCCCAGCTGGTTGGTTTCAAGTGGACGATTTCTCCTGTTTTTTGGGACATTTCTGATTTGAGCCATTGGGGATTTGCAATTCAGAAAATGACATTTTTTTGTCAGTAAGAAATTGTATGACATCGTTTTTGGGTGAGCGAGCGCATTTTGTTTGAAACATTCTGGGGATGTTTATTGATCTCACCATCAAAACGTGAAGGATTGAGTTTCAGGTCTAGAAAAAATGATGGGTTTTAAGCAGCCAAATCAATGGTGGATATCACACCAACCAAGCTTATCTGGTTGGTGGTGCAATAACCATCTTGAAACATATGAAAAGTCAAAGGGAAGGATTATCTCATATATCATGGAAAATAAAACATGTTCCAAACCACCAACCAGATTCATTTTGATAAGTTATGGTTGCTGATTGGTGAGCCATTCAATGGGGATGTGGACATTTTTGAGAGCTGTTACCAGCCCATATATCGCCACCCATTTTGGTCCAAACATGCTGGCTTCATCCGATGTCTGACATTGAAAAGCAATGGAAAAAGAACGACAAACCATTCGGCGGCATGGAGTACTCCAGTTTCAAACCCATTCATCGATCATTCATCGATTGCCACCTGGTAACTTTCAGCTCGGACGACGATAAGATTCAAACATCAACAGCAAGCTGATTCTTGGATGAAACCAACCCAGGTGACTATTTTCCCAGGCTGTTCTTGTGCAATATATTCTGTTTTATTCCCATTTGTGCTTGGTCAACTCTCCAAATTTATGGTTGCTTCAACCAATCTTTTTAGATTTTCCATCCTATCCCATTATATCCCCCCCATTATGCCTATTGTAGTTGGTGAATAAAAATTCATATTATTCTTGCTTCTACCATGCATTTTGACAATTTTTCGGGTTTGTCTGAAAATGATGGGGCATCCCCAATCCAAATTGACATGGATTCTCCAGGTAGATATTTCCAAATGCTTCCGAGGGTTTATACAACGCAGTTTCATAGTGAAGATCTCCGTTTTTTTTTTGGGGAACATGAAAAACACCCAGCTGAGACAATTCTGCGAAGCGGCTTGGATCCAGCGCCGGGCTTTTTCGCATCAGTTGATCCACGTCCTCCAACCTGCGGAGATCACAGCGGTTTCCAGGTTTCGGATGGCACCTGGTTTCCGTTTCAGTCCGTGCAAGTCTTGGCAGGGGAGAATGAGAATGTATGGAAGTAAAGATGGCAAAATGAGAATGTTCGGAATGTGAAACATGTAATGTCAACTTGGCTTACTAATGAGGCAAACGTCGGTAAAAGTGTAAATAATCGGGTAATGAATGTCGAACACATCAACCAGCTTCGCTTTGAAGTTCATAAACATTCATTGCGTGAAATGATTAGGATTTGTGGCACTTCTTAGGAAACCAAGGGCTATTCATATGCTGGAATTGTGCGTCCTCGGCATTCGAAGCAGAACTCAAGTTTGGTGTATCACACTCCCTTGGGCTCACCATCGCGGTTCAATTTCCCATTTACCAAAACAATAAACTGAAAAACAACTGCAAACATCTACAAACTAAGCAAAAAGTCAGTAACCATCAGTAACCCATTCCAAAAAAAACAATTGGATATACTTTCATTTAGAATCTGTCATGAAAATTTCCAAATGGATCTATTCCCACAGCGAGAATCATCTGTAGCTCCCCCCATTGATGATTAGCAGCTGGAAGTCATCGGGACTTGGAAAGTCAATGTAGTGGGAGTCCCAGTAGAGCGTGCCCTGTCGCAATTTTTCGTCATGGCTTCAACATGGGGCAGCAAGCCACAAACTCTGTAATATTTACTGCTAAACCATAAACATATTTTTTTCGGTGGGAAATAGGTGTGACCCATCTCCAAATGATTGTAAAAAAAGCCTGGAAATTGGAAGAATCTGGTGATGTCTCTTTGAAACACGGCACAAATGCATAGAGCTTGCAAAGGGGATGAGCTACCATATGGCTTCAGACTTTTTTCGGCGCCCAAATAAACAATAAGAGAGAATCTAGTTGCAACATATCCAATAAGTAGCTTCAGAAGCTATCAGTTTTTCTTTGTCATCCTTCCGGGCTGCCCGACATCGGCGTGAGTTTTGGTAAAAACAAAGATGCGCGGATCTTGAACGTCTGTGAAATAGGGAATGTAGTCTTCCTTAGCGGAGCTTGTTTGCCAAGATCTGGGGCTCAGTTAGGCCGAGATGTATATCCCCACCAGAACTCACAGTGCTGCAATTTGGGTAACCAAACTTTGCCATGTGATGCTTTATGGTGCTTTGCTGTACCTCATTTTCTCCATACTCTCAGCCATCTTTCAAGTTCATAAGAAAAGGCAGTCCAAAACATATTTTCCCATCAAAACCTTCATTTATAAGGGAATTTTCCATTCCTGGAGGGTATCCTTGAAGGAATCTTGCTGAAGCCGTCTAGAAAAATTCCCTTCGCCGATGCCGAGCTGCCCAATAGGCAGCGATTAAAGGAAAGAAGGTCCTCCATGGCGGGGCAACGATTTAGAGAGGCCATCAAAAATAGAACATCTACCGAGTCTGCCTAAATGGTGGTAGAAAACAAAAAATCATCAGCAAATCCAGGGGTGTTGGGCCGGTTGCCACCTCTGTCAATGCCAGGATAAAACATCAATTTATTTGCCCCCGGAACGAAGATAAAGAGTAAATTCCATCCGGCAAACCACTTGTCTATCTTTCTGGGGTTAGCAATGTAGGGCTAGTTCTTGAACTTGCCAACCTCAGGCAACTTGCCTAGATTCGGACATAGAAGTAACACTTAGGCTGGGCTTCATCGCGTCTCCGTCGCCTCCGACAAAATCTAAAACTGCTTGGGACTCAAGCCCGTGCATTGGTCGAGAATCAAAAACATCGTCTTTCACTATGCTTCACAGTATGCTTGAGCTCTTTGAAAGGGTGAGCTACAATATCTTGGATATGCAATCAGCCCAGCTGTTGATCTTCCACATTTTCCGGAACCAACCACGCATGCCCATCCATTTTGTTTTGCAAAAATTGCGGCTTTTGTTTGTGCCAGTTTCTGTTGGATGCCAGAATCTCGCCATTCCTAGCTATGCATATTCATTGTGCATTGTCAGTATGTTGCCACATTGGCATATCTTTATTCTCGATGTTAGTCATTCCTGTGACGGCTACTGTGATACCACAACAATTCTTGATCTACATGGTATTTCAGTGACGGTCTTGATTTATTGTCTCCAGGGTCATTTGCAACTTGTTACCATCCGAAAATCATGGCTCACTGAAAACATCATATATCATCATATATCATCATATATGAAGTATCACTGGGTGTAACCATCTTTGAAAACTGAAGATATCAATGATTCGCATCGCTGGCTACCAGCAAAACTCCATACAGCTCCCATCGTTGGTGGTAAATCCCATAAAGGATCCCATAAAAGATCTCCATTCTATGGGTGAAACCACCATTTCTAAACATAATTGCAATCAATGTTTTTGGTGGCATCGCGACATCACCATATTGGTTGGTTAGTTTGGTTTATACGCTTTATAGCACTTTATCCCAATCATATCCCTAGTATCTCCCATTTAAATGCTGGGTTAGGTAGAGTGAGTTGGAGGATCATCTGATCATCAATCCCTTTTTGTGAATGGTCTCATATGTGGTTTCACCTATTTTGAATCATGGTTTCTGGATGTTGAATATCCTTGAATATCATATCCCTTTAAAGTGGCATTTTTTAATGGTTGGGTTATACCCACCCTCCATTCTCCACAAACCAGCCCCGTGGTCATGGCAAAACCATTTCCGGATTCAGTGGAGACGTCCTGCAAGGTCGGAAAAACATGACTCTTGCACTACATGACAAAGCTTTACTCTAACACTGTTTATACATATATATATATATACATAAATACATACATACATGTACATGTAACTGGGAATCTAGGAGGGTTGAACTTACAAGCTCTACTTATAGTGGCCTCTTAGGTCCCTAGGGTCACGGAACTGGGAATTGGGACAGGTTCCTGTTTTTGGTTTCTGGCGACCACCACAGTATGGGCTTTTTATGGATTTCACCAGTAAGGCTGGAAAATCAGCAATGGCGGATTGGAGGTTCTAAACCCCTGATTGCGTAAATGAGAATCATGGTTCCCAGATTTTGAGATGCAAAACATTTATGAAACCAACAACGAGTAAGGAATCCATTTCCAGTGACTCACCCAACGTCAGAGGTCTTTTTTGATTTTGTGACTCTGAAACACTTGTGATTTTCGTGCCACGAAAGTTCGACATGTCCAGATCCAAAGTATCGTCAAAATTCACTGGCTGCCTGCCGAAAAACATTGCCTGTTGGCATTCTTTTAAACCAAACACCAACCGGCTGAATCGCGGTTCAGCTGCCAGAAGAAAAGGTCAACCGGGCTGCCTCAAAATTTGGTACCCTCGCAATGGTTCATCACTATGTCCCTTTTCCAAAATGGGGCATGTTGGGGTCTCCACCATGTTGGCACATCGCCAGTATGGTGGTTTAGTCCCGTGGATAACAAATCCCTGAGCCAACTATATTGCTGGTATCTACATTTCCATTCTAAAATTCGAGGAAGAAATCCTGGGCGAAACCGGGATAAACCACCTATCGGTGCAGTTTTTTCATCGCGACCTCTTGTCGTCGCTAAACTTGGGCCATCTCCACATCCCCGCCGCTCCAAATGCACAAAGGAATAGCGTAAGGCTTCGCGCATCGCCTCTGGCGAAGAAGACCACCCTTTTTTCGAAACGATGACCATTGCGATTACGCCGATTACACCGATTACACCATGAAAAATGTTCCATTTAGTGGCAATTTGGTATTGAAATGAGGTTTTGAACCATTATCTTTGGGGACCAACATAAAGTTGGCAAAACATAAGACCTAAATGCTTGCAATGGTCGAAAAGTGCATTTGGCGTTGGCAAATCTCTGGGTTCCGTTGTTACTTCATGTAGAGCAGTGGAAGTAAAACGGACATGGCAAAATCCACAATTTATACTCCTTGGTTTTCACGGAGGTTCTACAGTTTGTTTCGAGGCACAAAGATCTCATTCGCAGTGACCCTGAAAAGTCTCATTTCTTGGATAATTCAAATGCATCCCACAGTTCATCGGTGAAAATGTCAGACGTGTTGGTTGAATCCCCGGTGTTTGGGAACATCATCATTTGGTCTGTTACATGTCTGAAATCACCATATATAATGGTAAAATCATCATAAATCATGGTAACATCACCAGAAATCAAAATTAAAAAACACCACACATCATGGTAAATTCACCACAAATCCACGACCTCTTCATTTTGGCCGCCGAAACTGCACCGCACCTTCGTGCGTTCTTGGAAGCGCTCCACGGCATCGTGGTCGCCGTGGTGACGGAGGACTACCACGGACCAACCTGCGGCTACCAGGTATGTATGTATATATATATATGTATAGCTATATGTCTATATCTTTATCTATCTCTCTCTAAATACATCATACATCAACTGATATATCCATTATATATTTATAATACAATGGGAATATACCTACTCGTATATATCCATGAAAAATCCATTATATATCCAATGGTGTAAAAAAACCTAATGTTTTTTATAAGACATGGATTTCCAACAAAATGGTGTATGGGTGTTTATATAGTGGTGTATGGGTGTTTATATAGTGTATATGCAATGGTGCAAAATACAGTGGGAAGATACATTATATATGTATATATGTATATATATATATGTATATATATATATGTATATATATATGTAAATATGTATATATATATACATATGTATCTATCCACAGTATACAACATATATTCACCATAACCAACAACAAAACAGCAAAAACAAATAAGCAAACAAACATCGAGATGCCAGAGAGAAAGGCTCGCACAGCTATCTTCAAACTTTTTCCTCACACGCACCAGGCCCAGGCCGGAGTGGTACTATTAAGCGCCTGGTTGCTGCATGCACTCCAGCCTCCTAAGGAAGCACCTAGGGTGCATACGGCTGTGCTAGGCTATTTTGACATGTAAAAATCCATATGGCAGCACGTTCCTGGACCAAAAAACTCTGAGATTCGAATTGCGGCCTTCAAGGCCGAAATAGACCGATCAGAGACACAAAAACAAATAGTAACACGTGTAAACTCTCCACATATATAAAAAAATTTGCAAGTCCTGAAAATACGGTATATATATATTTAGATATCTAGATCTAGATCGATATTTACATGTTTGCATGTGCATAGTGCATTCTGTGTCTGAGGGGATGTCTTGGGGCGATGTGAACAACAAACCGATGAGATGATAGGGGAATCCCCTTGTGCACTAGTGAGATATCTACGGGTTATGCAACTTATGTATGCTCATGGGAATTCAACAAGCGTCTCTAAATGGTGACTCCCCAAATAATGTTTGGGCTTATGGAAGAAAACAATCAACCAATTAACTGATAAGGTGGCGTAACAACACACCCACCCGCTAAAATCGGATGAACATGGGCTGAGCGGAAAAAGATGTTCATATTTCTGCGGGGGAAGTCTTGGGGTGATGTCGCTTAACAAGGAGCACATCTCATGGTTTGCGAGGGCAAAATTGGTTGTTTGGGATTCTAGTTTTTTTTTTTTGGGGGGATTCTTGGGATGACAGTGAAAACACTAGTAACGCGCCGCGCCAACGAAATGAAACTGGCGAGAAAAAACTTCCTTTCATCCGACAGAGAAGAATCTGTTTGCATTTCACCCGGCTCACATTTTTGGAGGCCCCAGCTACTCATCATTCCTTCAGCTTTGAGGCTTACCACAGTCAACAAAAGCATCATCATCCGTAGCCAAGTCTCAGTCCCACCCAAAAAAATACCCAACCCGCACCTATAGGGATCAATTCCCACATATAAAAGTTGATTTGATGACGCACTGTTGGCAAAGAACCTCAGATTCAACAGGGATCGCTGGATTAACTCAAAACCGCTGATGGGGTGAATTTTGAGGAAACATCTGGAGATTTTGGTATAATCTAACTCCTGAGTTCAGGTTCCTGCGCAAGCCCACAATGGGACCTACCACAATCGGTGAAATCATACAAGGTGGTGCTGCCCCCAGTGATGTTTGTTGGTTTGTAAACCCCACTAAGTAGATCGAAATATCCCCTATCAACACCTACAAGTGGGTTTACAACCCCAAAAAAACCAATGAAGTATGATTGGGGGTTGCTTGAAATCAATTTCAAAACCATGGGTTTCAATTTGTACCAAAATGCTTTAATTTTGGATGATTTGTACTTGTATGATCCCCATTGTAGGAAGCCTCCAAATCTACCACAAACCATAGACTTCTTGGCACCGCCTTGGGCCCAACATCTCCACTTCATCCCAAGGTACTGATAATCACCCAGGGTCTCATTAAATCCTTTCGCAGAAGAGTTGAGGGGGAAGACTTACACGGAGATTCTGTCGGCCTCTTTGTTCCCGAATGCGTAGCAAGGGTTCCCGTTTCACTCTGGGGGTCTGGGAGTTGCAACCGTCCGCGCGGGGCCCGTATGGCCGTGCCTATGGCGAGTTCTGCAAAAGGGGTCGCTTTTGGAGTTTTCCAACGTCGCATAGCTTCCTTTCGCGTGACAGGTTTCATAACGTGTCGAGAATCGTTTTCAGAAGATGCCTTGTATTTTTCGTGGCAGGCACAACACTTTGGAGACCTCCATCGTGATTTTGCATGGCAAGCGCAGCACTTTAGGCGTGTCGTGTTGCGTGGTTTTTACAAATCGCGTTGTCAGGGCTGCGTCAAGTGGCGACAAGGTGCAAATTCCGTGGCAGGCGTGGCATTTTGTGAGATGTGATGAAACTTGACGGACGCCTCGCACGAAACATTGATTTTGAGGTAGTACAATTTTGAGGTTCATAAGAAAGCTCCTAGGAAAACGTTGATTTTGAAGCTACAAAATGTGAAAATTGGAGGAAGTCTCGCACGAAATGCTGGTTTTGATGCGCATGTCTCGTCTCAAGTCTCTGGTTTTCCTGTGGCCTCGCCGTGTCTATGGGGAAAGCTGCAAAACCTTGGTTGGCTTTTCGAAGGTGTCAAAGGAAGTTGTAATGTCGGTTTGCGTGGCAGGTGTGGCACTTCGTGAGATTCTCATGTGTCTGCAAACTGCAAACGTGTCGAAAGTCGTTTTGTGTGGCAGGCGCAATACTTTTGCATCGTTTTCAGAAGATGCGTTGCAGTTGTCGTGGCAGGCGCAGCACTTTGGAGACCTCCATCGTCGTTTTGCGTGGCAAGCGCAGCACTTCAGACGTGTCGCGTTGCGTGCTCTACACTCCACACTTTACACTCTACACTTTACAATCCACACTCTATACACTCTATACACTCTATAAACTCGATACGCTCTATACACTCTACTCTCCACACTTTACACTCCACACTCCACACTCTACACTTTACACTCCACACTTTACACTTTACACTCCACACTTTACACTCCACACTCTACACTTTACACTCCACACTTTACACTCCACACTTTACACTCTACACTCCACACTTTACACTCCACACTCTACACTCTACACTCCACACTCCACACTCTACACTCCACATTCCACACTTTACACTCTACACTTTACACTCCACACTTTACAGTCGACACTCTACACTTTACACTTTACTCTTACACTCCAAAATTTACACCGTACATTGTACCTCCACACTCCACACTCTACACATTACACTCCACACTCAACACTTTACACTCCACACTTTATATTCCACACTTTTCACTCTACACTTTACACTCTACACTTTACACTCCACACTTTACACTCCGCACTCTACACTTCGCACTTCACACTCCACGCAACCATTGGCAAATCAACATCGGGCAGCAAAAAGGGTCTAAGCAAGAAATGATGCTTCACCACCAATTTATTCAGTTGATGGATTGGTTCAGTGGAAAGCATCTTTGGTTTCTTTCGGCAAAGGGATCTCCTGTGGAATTTCCTTTATGGTAAGCTCAATGAAAGCATTCATTTTTTGGATACATAATCTTCATCATACCACCCAAGTATGGATAGATATGCATGCTAGTCGCTTTCCGTCTTTAGCACACACCAAATCATCACCACCCGGGATATGGGCGACAGGGTGAACCGCCAGGATTCTGGTCATTTCTGTACAGTTTATGAGCTTGCGATGTGCAAAACCCCCAGTTATGTTCGCCCAAAATCCACATGAATGCTATAATCTATAGTTCTAAGTTCTACGTATCATAAACCATAGTGAAATTGGAATTATTGGCACCAACAGAACGCGATTTCGTGTGCCCTAAAAGTAGCGTTTTATCCATTGGGATGATTTTTTGAATCCTGACCCCTCCTGGTCGAAGGCCAACTCGAAAGGCGGTGCTTCAAGATGCAGTTCCTGGAGGAAACCCCCAAAAATGGCAATGAAACACCAGTTTTGAAACCATTCATTTCTCATACCAGCACTTTGTGGTTTACTATGTCAATCTAGTGCCAGCTTTTTTTAAAACCAACATTTTTAATTAAACCACAGTCAATAAGTCCCTTCCCAAAAACTGTTAGAACTCCTCAACATGTCGCTGGATCTTTCACCCTCCATCTGGTCCGGTAAAATTCATTTCCAAGAAAACCGACTCATTGATGCCAATGCTGAACTCCACTTTGAAGAGTTGGGACTCTTTCAACATCGTGTAAGGAGCGAATGCTCACATTCAATCGCGTGCTGACAGAGAACAGCCCGAACTCCAGAGTGAGGAAGTGAGGCTCAAATGACATTAGGAGATTCCAGTGAGGCAGCTGCGCAGCCACCATGTTGTCATCCTGCTTCGAAACAATCTTCCTGCGCCAGCTCAAAGTCGCGTGCGCATGCGTGCTCCATGTAGTAGGTCAGCTGAATGGCCCTTTCCATTTCCTCGCCAACGTCATTGCCATCAAAGCGCAGAACATGCACATCTCTTTTCGAGATATCGTCCATGATCGTCGGCAAAGCCGGCAGCTTCTGAAGAAACTTAGTGAGTCCTAATGATAAGGGCCCCATATCCCAGCTTATGGGTTGCTACAAAAAGACCATGGTATTCTACCCCGAAAAAACTCACCCCGACCATCATGAAAATCCCCATTAGGTACCTGTTTTTAGTGGTAAACAATTCAGACTCTTCCATATTATCCATAGCTATTCGATGGGAGAATCCATGGTTACCCTCTAGTAAACGTTCACATACCTATAGAAAATCATCATTTTGTAGCTGGCTAAATCAACGGTTTCTCAATGGCCATGGCTTCAAGTTCGCAAACTAGTCCTTACCAGAGTGTATATCCAATTACCCTCTGGTAATTTGTCACATAGCTATTGATAATGACCATAGAAATTGTGGATTTTCCCATTCAACATGGTGGAGCTTTCCATAGTTTTTTGTAAACATTTTCGAGCGGGTATAATATATATATATACACCCCCAACTATAATGATTATATCATCTTATATCATCCATAGTTAATCAGTGGTTAATAAGTGGTTATTTGATGTGACTATATTGACATATATAGATTCCAGAGGGTTATGTAAACGTTTACCAGAGGGTAACCACTAGTTCAGGGATTAAATGTCCTAATTTTTCACATCACCAAACTATTTTTGGATATAATCCCATAGTTTTCATGGTTATTTCCATATAAATCACCACTTTCCTATGGTTTTCCCATGGTTTTCCTATTAGACACGGTGGATCTTTCCATAGTTTTCATGGTGGTAAGCCCAAGAACAGGCCACGAGTTGACAGGCCTTGTTGGCGATGAAATGGATGGAGGGCCGGGTGCCTGGAAGATCCTTCCACTTCTCTCCTGGTGTTTTTTCAAATGGCCTGCGGTTGTTGGTGGGCTCAAAATTTATGGATTATGGCCTGCGATTGTGGGAAGATTATGAACATCCACACTGTTTTGGGAAAATATATCAAATAAGAATTAACAAGATGAGAATCCACCATGTTTCTGGGGTAAAATCTCATCAACAAGCAACAGGACTAGCAGTGCTCATCCCAGGACATTGGCGAAGACTCATGGGAAATTGATGGTGCTACCATGAAAAATGGAACTTTCATGGCATGTTCGCGGAATAAACATGGGGGTGGGGCAAATATCCATCATTTTTTCTAGAAACATTTGGGCATTGGGGTTTGATTCAACTGTTTCTGGCAAACACTAGATGATTTTGGGGTTCTTTATTGTAGGGAACCCCCTGACCTATCAGCATTCAAGCATTCTTTTTGGTTTTTGTTGGATAATTGTATCACCATTATTTCTCCATCGAAGGTTACAACATTCTCGAGCCAGCAATGGATATTTCCCACTCTCCCTCTCTCTCTCTCTATAGAAAAATATAAAAATATAACCATAATGAAAAACGGTGAATCCCCATATATATCACAGTTCCAGAGACACCCAAATCATACATCGATGGTAACATCTCCAATTGCGTACGCAATTTCCCAATCATAGCAACATTTTACCAACATAACTTCAACATGAGGCCAGCATTATAAGTCATTCATCAGTTCCTTCTCCTCAAATCACATCCCCATAGATTGCCTACAAGCGGTGCATCTGTTGAGGACACTTGGGGATTATGTATGTATCTGTATTTATTTGGTTATGTGAAATCTCCCCTAAAATATCCCCAATCCCGTTGTTTCCTCAGAAAAAATCCCACGATGTCACGGCATCTCCTCCATTGTCCACAGCCAGGTGGAAATTTTGGAACTCCATCAGTTCCATCGCCAATGCCTCGATTTTTGCGTGAATGGCTGATGATTCAGCGGTGGATGTCAGGTCCGACGAGTTTTGGGGGCTCAACCAACTTGCAACTAACATAGGGATATTTGCAGGTAGGTTGTTAACAACCCTAGTAAAACCCTGTTAAATGGCTGTAATATCCTCACTTTTATATGGGTTATATATATATATATATCTCGGTTGTACATGGATTAATTATAGACCGCTTCTGTTTCTGGCCACATCCAAGTGAGCGGAACTCGTGATTAATAGCAAGTTGAAGGGAAATTCGCCGCCCCCAAGCTTTAGTGGATGGATAGGAGTGCCCAAAATTCGGGATATGGGCGATATGGCGATAGTTCACCAAAAATGAGTTTGTCCAAACATGGCGGAAAACAGGTGTATCACAAATCCACTGCAGGATAGGGCCCCCAGTCGAGCTCGCGTTCAGTTGCCTTATAAGTGGCTGAATTCTATGGTTTATGGTAGATACAACTATAGTTAATGGGGGTTTTGCTATGGTTTATAAATCAACTTATAACTGGGGAGCTCAGAAATGATTGACCGCTGACTTGCAATTTTGTGGCTGCATTGGTGCCTTTCCAGGACAACGGGATGGTTTTATGTAACCACCAAAAACGTCAAACCTTCATTTGCCCATATTTCACTAGGACTTTACCTTTCCATCTTTTTGCAGTGCCATATAACAGCAGCATTTCTCACGGTGAACACCAACCCCCAATTTGATGGTTACTTGCCACTACCCAAGGCACCCAAGGGACCTCAACAGGACCCCAAAATGGGGCGGGGCACCTCGTATCTCAATAGGAGTTCAGGGTCCGGCTTGCTCACGACCAGCAGGAAACACGGGACCTCGAAAACTTCCCGAGCCAAAATAAATCACTGGGTTGGTGTTGGGAGAAAATATGCTATGAACCGCAGCTCTCCCTTAACTTTCAAACCCTTCAGCCTCGCATTCGACGCGATCTGCGCGCGAAGCGCTGCATCTAGGGGACATTCGACATAGTTTTCCAGCAAAAATGGATGGGTTTTGTATGGTTTTGTGGTCAGTGATGCCCATAAATATCTATCGATCCATCGTAACGAAAAGATGATACCATTCACTGTGCCATGGTGGAGCTAAACACCGAACATGGATTTTGAACACCAAAAAAACACGTGAACACCAAAAATGGTTTCTATTTCTATTTTAAAAAACCAATTGGTGATGTTTTAATGGATAGAAATCAATCATTTTTGGATGAATGTGTGATGTTTTTAACTTCCAATTTTGATGTTAAGCAGTAAGGGGTGCCTTGGGATACCCCCAAAGAGTTTCGAATTCTTCGGTGGACAAGTCGGACAAAAAAACGCTCGACTCACTGGATCAATCGCCGTGAATTCACCTATTTTTGGAGGGATGTATAATTCGGAAAATTCACGGCGAACTAATAGGTTAAATTATGATTAATCCCCCAATGGCGATTAATGGCTATTAATGGCTATTTTAAGGAATTATGATTAATCCCCCCATTTTGCGCGGGAACTAATGGGCTGAACACAGCCCAAAAAATCGTCAATGTTTGAAGACCAGGGCCATCCCATTAGACTCGGTAGGCGATTAATGAACGGGTTTCATCGTTCCTTGATTCCTTTGTGTGTTCCCCAGTTCATCGTCCCCAGAAATCCACGATGATTTCCATGATATCACCATTTTGGATGGTTTTTGTTTTCACATTTTTTTTTTGGGTAAAATCATAGAATTACACTTTTTTCGGATGGTTTTTGCACATCTTTTTGGGATGAGTTCACCCAGATTCCGCTTTTTCAATCCCTCTCCCAATCCAAAACCCACCAGAATGGCGACAGGACACAGCTTGATCCTCCTGTCCAAGCCATTGCCTGATCGTCCCGGAGGGTATGGCGAAGTGCTTAATAACCCATATATAACTTTATCAAACTAGTACATAAGGGTATATTCTATATATATAATATAATATAATATATATATATACACATATCCAGATAATATATATATATATAAATCAATAAATACTTAATATATGTATATATATATACTTAATATATATATATACTTAATATATATATATGTATACACTTAATATAAATATATATACTTAATATATATATATACTTAATATAAATATATATATATACACACACTTAATATATACATATATATATACTTAATATATATATATATACTTAATAAATATATATACTATATATATATATACTTTATATATATACTTAATATATACTATATATATACTATATACTATATATATACACACGTGTACCTATCATAAACCGTAGCAAAACTGGAGTTATTTGCACCAACTTTGCTAACTATGATGCGCAACTTTGGCATATGTATATATATATATCTGTACAGGTCAACATACAGTAATAGAATCATCCTGAAGTAGATAGACTATGGGCTTTTGAAAGATATTCATATAAACCTCAAACAGATAGAGAGTTTCGTTTCCAGGTTCGATGAGATTCACCCCATAATTTTCAGGCGTCCAACATTTCTATTTTGGAGTTGCTATATATAGATATATATACACATAATTTGGGGAACACAGAATAAAAATAACAACAATAACTTAGTCCTGTTCCGTAAAAACGACGTGAAACATATGATTGAACATCAGGGAACCATTATAGTTTGATGGTTAAATATCAACTCAACAATTCATTTCGAATGGTCGAAGATCTTTGGCGACTAGCTGGGATCTCAGCAATGGCTTGCATTCGGAATTCATTGCGTTCAGAAAAACGCCTGACATTCATTTGGAGGTTTCCTGAAATGGGGGTACCAAATCATCCACTTCAAATCCGGATTTCCCTCATAAACCATCCGTTTTGGGGTACCACCATTTATGGAAACCGCCATTTAAATGATAATAATTCACTAACCTGAAAAGAGCTGTCATGATAAGGCCATTTGGGGATGATTTCCCTGAAATACGGTCACCACTTCCAGCTCTTCGTGGATATAAAACTCACCATAGGTATAATAGGGGCCCCATATCATCAACATGGGGGGTTACCGAATCACCATGGTTTTCTATCAAACATGTGAACCTCTTGCCCTCACCCCCTAGAAATTCCGGCAATTCTGCTGGGTTTCAATCTCTGGGGGGAGTGATGCCAGCAAAATGGTACCGGAAAAGCGGAACACTGCTGGAACCCTGCTGGAACCTCGTGGAACACCTGGCTGGAACATCTGGGTTTCTTTTTACATAGTTTCTTGTGATGCTGGAATCGTTGCGTGAATCTATGAAGGAACCCGCCGGAGCCCTGGCATGAAGCTTGCAGAAACCCTTTGGTAGAGCCCTTGCAGGAACTTGCAGGTGTAGTTCGAGTTTTGCTTTATTAGTTGGCATGTTTCTCTGCTTAATATGCGGGACTGTTTCTTGTGTCATTAAAATCTAGAACCATGGAACCCGGAAAAACCTGGAACGATAGACCCTGGAATCCTGGAACTTTGGAACCCTGAAACCCTAAAATCTTGGAAGCCTTTAATCTTGAATTAATCCTAGAACCTTGGAAATCTGCATCCTTGGGATCCTAGTGCAAGCTTGGAACTTTGCCCCATGACCCTGCAACATTGGATTCCTGGAGCCCTGTAACCTTAGAATCCTTAGAACCCTCTGGAATCCTGGAACCGCCCTTTGCAACCTGAAACTTTGAATTTTGAGACTCTCATAGTATGGATCTCCATGGAATCAGCCAAGAAACTTGGAGTGCTACCCTGGGAAACTAAGTCTGGAATTGTGATGATTGGAACCCTGGAAACCTGGAACCCCAGAATCCTGGAACCTTGGAACTCTCAAAGCCTACAACCTTGCAATCCTGGAAACCTACAGCCTACAACTGTGCAAAACTTTGGATCCTTGCCCGATAAGATTGCAACCTTGGAACGGAACCTGCTGTTGGGTTGCAAAACTGGGTTCATGTGGTACCCTGGTTGCCACAAACCTACCAGCTTCGTACCCATTTTTGTGAAAATTTGGGGATGGCTTTACCATTCTTTACCCAGTCTTTACCACATTTATAGAGGCGACCGTCATAACCATTCTTTGCCCATCTCCAAGCGTCTCCATATTCTCCACAATGATATAGGCCGGGCGGGACGCGCGTCCCACCCAATAGCTGACACTTTCTTGGTACCAACTAAACCTGCGGAGGTTTCCCTCGGTCGGGACCCAAAAACTCACCAACACGGGCAATGGATGGATGCGGGGGACATCTGAAAACTGGAAACTCAACTGTTTTTACCGCCAATGATTGGGATTGAAAAACCGACCTCTGCCATTTCAAACGAATTTTTTTGGGTGATTCACAAGTTGTCAAAGCAAACGTAATGGTAGGTTTTCATTGGAAGTCCCAGCTCATTGATTCTGATCATCCAAAATATCTAACAAGGCAGTATAGCCTCCTACAATAATCAACCAACCGTAATTTATTAATTGTATGCCAGTATTCTTGATAGTTCAAACCCCTATAAATGATTAGAGCCCCATAAAACAACTAATCAGCCAGGAATCTATGTCATATTCTTCGGTATATCATCCCATTATCCCTATGATATCTTCATTTCTAATGGTAAAAAAATTGGAGATCAACAACGTTAAGCAGTTAGCCACTATTATTCTGAAGTCATTAAGTGAACCAGTTAATCCCCTCTTGTTATCATTATTCTTACGTCGCCACTTTGATTACTATGATCATTGATATATATATATATAAATCTATATATATATGTATGTATGTATGTATGTATGTATGTATATATGTCTAGATATAAATAAATATGTAAATATGGACACATAGCCCACTACCATCCATTATCACTATCTTATTCTTTAAAGTTGACTGGCAAAAACAAATTCTCCGCATTCAGCTCCCCGTCCTATTGAAGCGCTGCACGTATGGCCCACGAAAAGACATTAAACCTCAAGGGGCCCGGGGTGAAATCTCTAAGGTTGTAAAGGGATAATAATGGGATAATGTTCGAAAGGAGTTTAGAAGTCAAACTTCCGACAATATGGACAGATGAAAAGCAGAGGTGGGAAGAGTCAGAGAAGAGAAGAAAAGAAGAAACAAGATCAGGGAAGAGAAAGAGTCAGAAGACAGAAAATGCAGATGCGCGAAAAGGTAGGAAAGTCGCGAAGCACTATGTTTTTCCAATGATTTGTGGCTCCGGAGGGTCGAAAAGTAGGCTCGCTAAAGCGGCGGGTGCGGAGCCATCTGGCCAGATGAGAGATGAAAAAGTGCACGCCGTTGTGGCGCGAAGCACATTTCGAAGTCAAAATGTACAAAGCACACCATTCCCGGACCACTTTTGGAAGTTGAGATGTCGAAAAAGTGCACGCCGTTGTGGCGCGAAGCGCATTTCAAAGTCAAAAGTGTTAAAAGCTGTCCGTCTCGGAGCGCTTTTGGAATTTGAGCTGTTGAAAAAGTGTACGCCGTTGTGGCGCGAAGCACATTTCCAAGTCAACTACATTATGCTACACTACAGTAATTACACTACCTTACGCTGCACTCCGCTTCACTTCACTACACTCCACTACACTATACGACACTACAGCTACAGCTACAACTACATTACGCCCTACACTAGACTGATTACATTACACTGGGCTACAGTACACTCCACTACACTCCACTCCGCTACGCTAGCTACAACGACAACTACACTACATTACACTACGCTACACTACATTACACTACACTACACTCCACTACACTACACAACACTACACTACATTACACTACACTAATTACATTACACTACGCTACACTCCATTACACTCAATTACACTACACTACACTGCGCTGCACTGCACTGCTCTACACTACTCTACACTAACTACAACTACAACTTCAACTACGCTATATTACACTGTACTACACTACACTGATTACATTACACTACGCTACACCACGCTACACTACACTAACCACAACTACAGCTACAACTACGCTACTGTACTTTACACTACAGTAGACTACACTACACTACACTACCCCACCCTACGTTACATTATGGTGCACTCATTACACCACCACAAACGCAACTGCAAATACACTACACTACACAAATTACACTACACCACAACTACAACTTCACTACACTACAACTACAACTACAGCTGCACTACACCACACTGCATCCAGCAGTTGTGGGTGAGGTGACCGACCAGGTGACCACTGCAACCATCGTAATCATTCCAAAAAACTCAACTCCAACCACCTTTCAGTCCATCAGTGGATTCGCTCTGCCATCCGTGATTCACAAAAACCAAGCTTTCCTATAGGTTTCCTATTTTTGAAACTTCTGCCACCGCCTTGTGCGGTACTACTGGTATAATGGGATAATGGGTAATAATAATGTTATATTGGGATAATGAGAATGATAATGGGATAATGTTACAATGGGATAATATATATATATTATTCTAGGGGGACTGGGGTGATATCTCTAATTTTAGTTCTGGGAGAATGGGATGATGGTTATAGTTATGGGATAATGCTTCTAGTAATGGCTTGGTTTGAGGGGAAAAATGGCACCGGAAGGAACGCCCTATATTTCCTGGGGAAACCCATGGCTTCCTGTAGATGTTTCCTTCAATCCAGGGAAGTTAACCATGGTTGGTATCGGATAGGATGATTAACCCATCGCACTTTTTATGGGTCAATCACTGATCTGAATGGGAGGATGAACTTCGAGTCACACAGCAAACTCTAGTGAGTTTAGTTGATGTGAAGTCAGGCACGTACTGATAGGGTTTTCGTACTTATGCATGTCGAATGGAAACGCGAAACAAAAACACATTTTGACCCCAAAGTAGTTTCATGGTCTGTAAATATATATACTCCCTATAAACATCTATAAATCATCGAAGGAAGTGTAGAAGTCAAACTTCCGACAATATGGACAGATGAAAAGCAGAGATGGGAAGAGTCAGAGAGAAGAGAAGAGTAGAAGAGAGAAGATCAGAGAAGAGAAAGAGTCAGAAGAAAGAAGATGCAGATGCGCGAAAAGGTAGGAAAGTCGCGAAGCACTGTGTTTTTCCAATGATTTGTGGCTCCGGAGGGTCGAAAAGTAGGCTCGCTAAAGCGGCGGGTGCGGAGCCAGCTGGCCAGATGAGAGATGAAAAATTGCACGCCGTTGTGGCCCGAAGCACATTTCCAAGTCAAAATGTACAAAGCACACCATTCTCGGACCACTTTTGGAAGTTGAGATGTCGAAAAAGTGCACGCCGTTGTGGCGCGAAGCACATTTCGAAGTCAAAATGTACAAAGCACACCAGCTTCGGACCCCTTTTAGAAGTTGCGATGTCGAAAAAGTGCACGCCGTTGTGGCGCGAAGCACATTTCGAAGCCAAAATGTTAAAAACACGAGGGGTTCGGACCACTTTTGGACGTTCAGATGTCGTTTCGTGTGGCAGGCGCAAGGGATTGTGCACCTGGTCAAAAGTGAGCAAAACGTGAGGGTTTTGTAGCATGTCCAAAAACGATGGCAGGCGTGGGGCATTTGAAGAGGATCTTCAAAGATGCATTTCACGTGGCAGGCGCAGTACAAAAGACATGTTCATCAGAGATGTTAAGAGGTCAGGACGCAGATTTCCTGAGAATGGTTTCATTTTGGAGCATCAGATCTGTAGGTTTGCAAAATGATTTTGTGTGACAGGTGCAGCATTTCGTATGACCTGGCATCAATTTTTCGTGGCAGGCGCAGTACTTTAGACAGGTGGAGTGGACAAATCGCAAAACGCATTGGTACGAGGCTGTCAGCTTTGCACTCAACTTTCCATTTTTGAAGGAAGTCTCGCAGAATTCATTTGTTTTTGATGTTGTCAAATTCAAAAATAAGGGGAGTCTCGCGGAATTGCTTCGTTTTGGATGTTGTCAACTTTGAAACATGAAAAAGTCTCGCAGAATTTCTTGGTTTTCAAGCTTGCAGATAGACAGGAGATAGATAGAGAGACAGACAGACAGACAGACAGAAAGAGAGAGAGAGAGAGATAGAAAGATAGATAGAAAGATAGATAGATGGAAAATCAATCCCCCACCGCCTCCGAAGGCCTGCATTCCCACATATGTTTCTTTTTTAATTTCTCGATATGCAAAATTCATATATGTCTTCTGTCAGGTTGTCACCAAGGGGAGATTGGTGCTGCCACCGCACAAACAGGCACAATCCTTACATGATATGCCTTTCAATGTATTTTGATGGTTCAGTCATATTCAATCATGATCAAGACAGGCCCAGGCCGCTGCGACCGAGACCGGTGAAGCCAGTGAGGCCAGTGAGGCCAGTGAGGTACTTGCAATAGTATGATCTTGAATGATCTTGAAATGGTGCAAAGGTCTAATCTATCACATGTCACACACATATATATATATATACATATACATATGCATGTTTGTTGCAGGTACGTGATCTTCCTCCACCTCCACCTCCAAGAGATCCATTTCCACCTGTTCCGGCGATGCCGGAGGTTGCGCAGCCGATCCCTCCATCATCAACCATTGTCCTTCGGCACCTTCGAGGTTTCCTTCGATCCCGACGAAACTTTCGCCTGTCAAGGTATCCCCATGTGAAACTAAGTCAAATCTTGGCATACCTCGAGTGGCCTTTTTGTACATGTTGGGGTTCGACGGCATCAGCTTCTTCTCGATCTGCTTGGGAGGCGTCTGAGGTGCTGCAGATCCAGACGCCTGCATAAAAGAAGATTGTCACATGCGTGCTCATGTACTACATATTCACCTTATGTGCTTTACGTTTCTTCTCTGGCTGCGCATCATCTGGCATCGGGCCCTTGTCGATGATGGCAATGACCTCCAATGAAGACACTGTTACAAGAAAGACACAGAGAGAGAGAGATAGATAGATAGATAGCTAGATAGATAGGTGCCCCAACCCTTAATCACCCTTTTGAATGCCCAATCTCCAGAGAATAACGAATAATTCTATCTAATTCCATATGAACTTCCTCAAAACCATGAAACCCCTCATTTTTCCTGGCGAAATCTCACCATTTATTTCCCAACACCCACCATGTTTCCTCAAAAATCGGACCACCAAGGCGCTGGGATATCTACCCTTGGTATGTCGCTGACAAATCTCTTCGTTGGCCTTTCTTGGAGGTTGCGTGCTGAACGGGGGGCTGCAAATGCTGAGGGAACTTGTCATACATACATACACACACACATATATATATATACACACACGGTATATACATATAATATGGTCGTAATGGTTATGGTGGGTTTAATGGCTGAAATATATCCTGGGGTAACCAAAAAATATGGTGATGATATGCTAGCATATTATAGCTGTAATGTGGTCACCGGGTAGTGCCTGGTCCGCGCCGGGGCGGAAGCTTCGAAAAAATGAGGCAACTGTAGGAAGAAGGTGGCCTATAGGAAAGTTGTTGCGATGCAGAAGCAACGAAATGTTGGAAGTTGTGAGGCGCATCAATGAATGAGCAAATGGTTGTTGAGATGACACTGACATGTTCCATGAACAGCTGCCCGAAGGAATCAATGAACCAATGAAACGATGAATCAGTGAATGAATGAATCTGTGAATCGATGAAGGAACGAAGCAGTGATTCAATCAATTAGTGAATCAATAGGTTAGTTCGTCAACGAACCAATTTTTCAATGTACCACTGAATCAAAAAAAGAGTCAATGAATCAAAATCAACCAAGCAATGAACCAATGAATCAGTGAACCAACCAATCAATGAATCAATGATTCATTGAATCAATGAACCAAGGAATCAGCGAATCAGTGAATCAATGAACCAATGAATTAATGAATCAGTGAGTGAACGAAAGAACGGAGCAATGAATGAATCGGAGGATGGGTTGAGTTACTTTTCTTTGTGAGCTACTTCTTGACTGAGCGACCTCTTCGCTGAGGAACCTCTTCTCTCATCTATTTTTTCTCTGAGGCAGCCACTTATCTGGGCTACTTCTGCTCTGACCTGCCTCCCAGCTAGCTCTCCTGTAGCTTCTGCAACCAAATTCTTCTCTTCCGCAGCTGTTACAATGCGTTTAGCAACTTCCGGATGCAATCCCGCGTAGCAGAAGAGTAGCGCTTTGGTCAAAAATTGCCTTGCGCGCAGCAGTTACAATGCGTTTTCCAACCTCCAGCTGCAATCCCCCTTGCCAGGATTGTCGCAACATCACTGATACCTTCCTGCGTGCAGCCGTGCCAATGCGTTTTGTCAAAGCCGGTTGCAAAGCCAAATGGCAGGAGCGTCACACCAAATCGAAAAACATTCGTGCAGCGTCAACAGTGCGAACTCGACCACACAAATCCAGGGCCGCTCCGAACGTTAATGTTGACATCGTATTAATAACCCCCCCAACCATTAAGAGCATCAGAAAAAAGTTAGGGCCAAACATTCAACTATCGTAAAAATCACCTATGTATTCCCAAATGAATTGCCTAATTGAAAACGAATACATACGGGAACTTCCCAAATGAATTGCCTAATTGAAAACGAATACATAAGGGAACTTCCCCCCCAAAAAAAACACGTATGTATTCCCAAATGAATTGCCTAATTGAAAACGAATACATACGGGAACTTTCCAAAAAAAAAATCATCTATGTATTCCCAAATGAATTGCCTAATTGAAAACGAATACATAAAAGAACTTTCCCCCCCCAAAAAAAACACGTATGTATTCCCAAATGAATTGCCTAATTGAAAACGAATACATAAAGGGAACTTGCCCTCCAAAAAATAAAATCACCTATGTATTCCCAAATGAATTGCCTAATTGAAAACGAATACATACAGTGAACTTTCTTGGAACTTTAGTATTCACAAATGAATTGCCTAATTGAAAACGAATACATAAAACTTTCTTGGAACTTTAGTATTCACTTTCTTGGATCTGTAGTATTCACAAATGAATTGCCTAATTGAAAACAAATGCATAAAGTGAACTTTCTTGGAACTTTAGTATTCAAAAATGAGTCTTGAGGGCTTCAGGAAGGGTTTGAGAAAGGGTTCAACTAGGAAAGGAATTGAGAAACACATTTAATTAACCACCAGAATTTTAGAACCCTGAAATCCAAATACTTTATTTAGGGGTGTGCAAACATACATTATTATTTTGATGTCAGGGGACTTCAAGGCTACCCCCTTTGCGCGATTGTTTTTTGGCATTTTTTGAAAGGGGTTAGTAAGGAAATCGACCATTTGAGCCTTGTTGATTTTTTTGCACTCCAGAACTTTTCAGGCAAGATTTGGAGTTTGAAGTTTACTGCTTCCAGCTCAAAGAGTCTTGAGGGCTTCAGAAAGGGTTTGAGAAAGGGTTCAACTAGGAAAGGAATTGAGAAACAAATTTAATTAACCACCAAAATTTTAGAATCCTGAAATCCAAATACTTTATTTAGGGGTGTGCAAACATACATTATTATTTTGATGTCAGGGGACTTCAAGGCTACCCCCTTTGCGCGATAATTTTTTAGCATTTTTTGAAAGGGTTTAGTAAGGAAATCGACCATTTGAGCCTTGTTGATTTTTTTGCACTCCAGAACTTTTCCAAAAAAAAACTACCTATGTATTCCCAAATGAATTGCCTAATTGAAAACGAATACATAAGGGAACTTTCCCCCCAAAAAATAAAATCACCTATGTATTCCCAAATGAATTGCCTAATTGAAAACGAATACTAAAGGGAAAAAATGGAAAAAACGGGGAAAAAGTTGGCGTACTTTATTACGGGGGGGTTTGATTATTGTGAACCGGGAGTTGGCGTACTTTATTGCGGGGGGGTTTATTAACGCCATGTGAACATTACTTTTTTTCAATTTTGAAATTGAAACCGAGCTCTCGCCACAGTCTCGTGCGCATTTTGCCGACCTCATTTTCCAAAAGTGTTCTGAACGCTTCGATTTTTTAACATTTTGAAGTGCAAGCCGAGCTCTCGCTACAGTCCTGTGCACTTTTTGTCGACAACTTTCCCAGATCGAGGCCTGCACCCGCAAACAGAGACCCCCCTTCGGCCACCACAGAAGCCACTTTACCCGACAAAAACACAAGGTTTCGCACCTCAGAGCCTCTTTACCCGTGAATTCACGCGTTCCCGAACTGTTACACTTTCTAACTATGATGGTTGGTTGACATGATGATGTGGTTGACATGATGGTGGAAATGCTAGTCCACAATCGTCCGTAACTCGGAAGTTTTCGAACTAAACTTCCTTTGATATACTTAGAAACTAGATCAACAACTACATACTATTGATCTATTGGGCATCCCATCACTGGGCAAAGCAACCTACCACTTACAAAATGGGAAGTCCACCACTTGGTACAGTTCCACTAGTGGCTTATACAACCATAGTTGTAGGGGCCCCATATCCCAACTGACGGAGGTTTAAATCCAATAGTTACACCCCAGTGCAGCACCGGGCACGCGCACGTGCGCCTGGTTTGTACAGTCCATGACGAAGAAGCGTAGGGGTCGAAAAAGCAGGAATTCTCCTTGGCCAATGGGGACATGGTATTTATTGGGGGGTTTCCATAAATAAGGGCATCCCCTATAGCTGGATGATTTATAGATTTTTCCAGTAGTACCGCACAAGGCGGTGGCGGAAGTTTCAAAAATAGGAAACCTATAGGAGAGATTGCTTGTTGTGAATCAAGGATGGCAGAGCGAATCCACTGATGGACCGAAAGGTGCTTGAGGTCTCCTCTCTTTCTCTCTCTTGCTCTGACTATCTACTTACCTACCTGTCTATCTTCTATGCATCTATCTATCTATCTATCGATCGATCTATCTATCTATCTATCTCTCTCGCTCTCTCTCTTCCATCTCATTACCTATCTATCTATCTATCTGTCTGTCTGTCTGTCTATCTATCTATCTATCTATCTCTCTCTCCCTTTCATCTGGCTATCTGTCCAGCTGTTTACCAGTCTATCTGTCTATCTGTCTATCTGTCTATCTATCTATCTATCTATCTATCTATGTGTCTGTCTGTCTATCTGTCTACCTGTCTATCTGTGGTGCAATGTCATTCAGTGTAATGCAGTGTAGTGTAATGTAGTGTAGTGTAGTGGAGTGTAGTGGAATGTAGTGTAGTGTAGTGTAATGTTGTGTAGTGTAGTGTAGTGTAATGTTGTGTAGTGTAGTGTAATTTAGTGTAGTGTAGTTTTGTAGTTGTAGTTGTAGTGTAATGTAATGTAGTGAAGTGTAGTGGAAGGTAGTGTAGTGTAGTGTAATGTAGTGTAGTGGAGTGTAGTGTAGTGTAATGTAGTGTAGTGTAGTGTAATGTAGTGGAGTGTAGTTGTGTAGTTGTGTAGTTTTAGTTGTAGTGTTGTGGAGTGTAGTGTAATGTAGTGTAGTGGAGTGTAGTGTAGTGTAGTGTAATTTAGTGTAGTGGAGTGTAGTGGAATGTAGTCGTGTAGTTGTGTCGTTGTGTAGTTGTAGTTGTAGTGTAGTGGAGTGTAGTGTAGGGTACTGTAGTGAAGTGTAGTGGAAGGTAGTGTAGTGTAGTGTAATGTAGTGTGGTGTAGTGTGATGTCGTGTAGTGGAATGTAGTGGAGTGTAGTGGGGTGTAGTTGTGTAGTTGTAGTTGTAGTGTAGTGGGGTGTGGTGTAGTGAAGTGTGGTGGAAGGTAGTGTAGTGTAGTGTAGTGTAATGTAGTGTAATGTAGTGTAGTGTAGTGTAGCGGAGTGTAGTGTAGTGTAGTGAAGCGAAGCGACATTTGAACCTTTAAAAGTGGTCCGAATCCCTGGTGTTTTTAACATTTTGACTTCGAAATGTACTTCGCGTCAAAACGGCGTGCATTTTTTCGACATCTGAACCTTGAAAAGTGGTCCGAACATGGTGTGTTTTATACATTTTGACTTGGAAATGTGCTTCGCGCCACAACGGCGTGCACTTTTTCGACATCTCAACTTCCAAAAGTGGTCCGGAGCTGGTGTGATTTGTACATTTTGACTTGGAAATGTGCTTCGCGCCACAACGGTGTGCACTTTTTCGACATCTCAACTTCCAAAAGTGGTCCGAGACCGCCAGTTTTTAACACTTTTGACTTCGAAATGTGCTTCGCGCCACAACCGCGTGCACTTTTTCGACATCGCAACTTCCAAAAGTGGTCCGGACCTGGTGTGTTTTGTACATTTTGACTTGGAAATGTGCTTCGCGCCACAATGGCGTGCACTTTTTCGACATCTCAACTTCCAAAAGTGGTCCGAGAATGGTGTGCTTTGTACATTTTGACTTGGAAATGTGCTTCGCGCCACAACGGGGTGCACTTTTTCATCTCTCATCTGGCCAGCTGGCTCCGGACCCGCCGCTTTAGCGAGCCTACTTTTCGACACTCCGGAGCCACAAATCATTGGAAAAACACAGTGAATCGCGACTTTCCTACCTTTTCGCGCATCTGCATCTTCTTTCTTCTGACTCTTTCTCTTCTACTCTTCTCTCTTGTAATCTTTCTCTTCTCTCTGCCTCTGCCCTGCTCTGCCTTTCATCTGTCCATATTGTCGGAAGTTTGACTTCTAAACTTCCTTCGAATAGTGGAACATCCTATGAATTTCAAGATTTAGGGGTACCCCCCATTTTAGGACCCCCCCCATATATCGTTTAACAATCCACATTTAACCAGCAAGCAATCAGGGAATTTCACCGCAGATTTTTCAGTGCCCCTTGGCCTTGGAGATTCATCATTAAACCTTTGAACGTACCCTCCGGTCATCCAACGAGGCACACACACGAACATCCACCTTAAATAAATGGTGTTTTAATGAGGACATCATCGAAGTAAAGCGACTAAATGGTTAAAAGAAAAACCAGCAAGCCATGTGACTCCCGGAGTTTGGTCTTCAGGTCAAAACTCCAACGTGGATATGTCATGGCTTAGTAAAACCCATGGTGACTGGGGATGCATCCCATGAAATCCCCAGATTTTCGAGGCTGAAAAAACAGCATTTACAAAATGGCTATAGGATCCCCCATTTACCCTCTGGTAAACGTTTACGTAACTATGGAAAACCACCATTTTTAATGGGTAAGTCCACTATAAATGGCCATTTTCAATAGCGAACTGTTTGTTTACCAGAGGGTAACATGACTTTTCTTTGTGAAATGCACTCAGTTATTGGTGAACCAGTGAAATTCACCCTAACTGCCCAAGTGTCGGCTTCTCACACCGCTATCAAACCTGGCTCATGACCATCTACGACTGGATGTTGGGTACAGGGAAACGTCATGGGGATCATCCTAGGAATGAATTCATTGGAGATTTGAGATGATATGGATGGATATGGAAATATAATGAAATATATCTATATGAGATATAGTTATTCCATGTTATTCCTATATTGCCCCATATGGCTGCAATTTGAGATATAGATATAGGGAATTTCAGCTGCTGGATGGTTTCATTCTCAGGCTCACAAATCAGCGGGGACTTGACCAATCCACCGACTGTTGCTGTCCTAATCTTAGACACCCACCGACTAAAATGGTCGTAGGATGTTGTAGCAACCCCCAAAAAAGATCGAAACTTTCGAAACCCGCCAGTCCCAAACATCTCATTTTCTTTCGTATGAAACCACGAGTTTTTGGGCTTCCCCGATTTCGAGAAATAACCTGATTGATACCTTCTTACCAAGTTAGTTACCACTTATTTTAGACTTCCCCAATCAGTTACCGCTCGTTTTCCAAAAAAATCTTGATCCATCTGGAATGGGCCCAATCAGAAATCACCACGGCACCTGCTTTTGGCGTTGCGGTAGAGTTCCAAAAAAAAGTGCCCCTTGCGAAACAGGACGATTGCCTTGACCGAGACAAGGGCGTTTACAACTTGTTTTGACCATGGCTGTTGAATAAATCCCAAACAACATGGCATTATTACTGTATCATGTCTGTCATCATTCTTAGTCTTCTTATTATGTTATTCTTATTTTATTCTACTATTGCGTCAATATCATAATGTATCATCTCACCATCGTATATATATATATATAAATCTATACATAATTCCTAAAGTGGAAACCGTCGACATTTGTGGTAGTGACTATCCAGATACATGATAAGATATGGGTGTTGCAGGGTGGTGGCTAAGCCATGGCCAATCTTAGATTCCTTGCGCAACAAATGCTTCCCTGGGTGGTTAGTTTATGGATCTCCATTCTGTTTGCACATGATTAGCTAGGACTATACTCTTTAAATCCTCTTCAAACCATCCAGCATTGAAAAAATTGGCAGCCAATTACCCTCTGGTAATTTAGCAGTTCGCTATTGAACATGGACCATTTAGTTCGTTGATTTACCCAGCTACAACATGGTGGATCTTTCCAGTTCGCTATGTAAACGTTTACTAACCAGCCATGAATTCCTGACCGTCAGTCAGAGCCCCCTAACGAGTCACCCGTGGAAGGAGTAGGGATTGACTATTTGGGCCCATGGGGCCCATGGGGGTTGATATTGTCAATGGGTATATTTAACCAGTGGGAAACATACAAAAAACTATGGAAAATCATCATTTTCAATGGGTAAATCCACTGTTAACCAACATTAACCACTGTCAATGGGAAATCTTCAGGATCCAACAGATGGAGGTACGTAAGTACCATATTTCTGGCCATATTTTGTCGTGATATTCACTGAAATTTAGGCCAAAAATATAGGATATTGGGATTATTTTTTGTCAAACCCCAGGTATATTGGGATTATATCTATCATCTAACAACAGTGCCTGCTGGTAAATGTTGGTAAGTTCTATCCTCATGATATGATTTTCTGTTACCAACCCCTAGTATCCCCAAGTATCTTGTTGTTTGGATGGACAATCCTACAATCTAGGTGGTGGTTCATCCCACGTAGTAAGTGGGTTAGTTCACCCCAGTTTTTTGAGTGGACTAACCCTACTTATTCCATAGAAGCAACCAGGCTTATAACCCACTTACGATTGCTAAAATGAACCACCAAGTATAGATGGTTGACTGTTGCTTGATATATATTGAAATATAAACCCTTATATGTAACCATATATATATATAACCATATGAAACCGGAAGCTATCCAAGTATTCCCATGATATTACTGGTAATATTATCCGATAATATTCCCATATATTGTTAGTTTACCACATATTTTAATCATTAACTGCTTGGGTTTTAATCACTATAATCCATCATTCATCATCATTAAGGATCATTAACCATCATTCATCAAGCAGATATTCCAAGATAGTCATGGATAATCCATCATTAACCATCATATTACTACATTTAATATCAGGATTAACCATGAATTTTCATACTACATTCTCCATGATATTCCATCATGTATTAACCATCATATAATCCATCATTAACCACTACATTCATGATCGTCCAACAATTAATGGATTAATGATTGTTAATGATGGTTAATGATGGATTATATGGTGGTTAATGGAATCATTAACCACTACATTAATGGATAGTATCCCCATGATCAAAACCAACGGATTCTCCATGACCGTCTTTTTTCTGGGGCGCCATGTAGGCCGAGGAATTCACTGGCCTCAAGACCTGGCAAGAAGTTTTTCGTTCGCGCTGGTTGAGCGTTGGAGATTCAGTGCTGGTTGATACAAAAAAAACCATAGGGTTTGATGGTTAATGATGGGGATACTATCCATTAATGTAGTGGTTAATGATGGTTAATGATGGGTTATATGATGGTTAATACATTTTTCTTGGGTAACCCATGTGAAATTGAATGGGTTACATGGGTTACATATATATATATATAACTGTACATGAAATATTCTTGTTGATATATAGAAAACTAATTACTGATGCCCATCATAATATACCATTATATATTATGTCCCTAAAAACATGTTGATAAATAGATATATCCCATTACATTCCACTATATCCGATATATTTTTATATATACACACTATATAAATCTACTATTGTGGTTGGTTTATACCCTATTGTTTTGAAGGAACCAATCCCCGCCACCATTCTGCTGGCCTTTTCCTCGAAGTTGCTTGCCTCCCCATGTTGGAATCGCAGGTCGGGGTTTTGGGGCTGCTGTACCGAAATTCTCGGAGATCATTAGGTTGTACATATATTTATATATTTTGTGTACTATAAGCAGCATATCTACATTTTTTTTGGATTATAAGTACACACATAGACAGTCATATCTTTACATATGCAATGTAATTTTCATGACATGGTTTATGTACTGCAATGTAATGTTCCATGAAATGACATGGAATGTACAAATCGTACGCCCATCGTATATTAATTGTCCCCACAGAAAAACTTGAAGCACCGGGAATACCTTGGATTATCCTCCAAGCCACAAAAAAACAGCAGCAGGATCATCAAAACACCATGCTCTTGAAAAACTGCTAAGATAACATTTCAATCATTTTCAACTTTATCTATATACATATACTCATATATATATATATATATACGTACATACACATACGTAGACATATCTATACACATGTTTGCATATAGACATATGTATATATATATATGTATAGACATCTGAATATATATATATACATATAAATAGAGATATATGTAGACATGTATATATATATATTATAATATCCAAAGTCCTCCTAGATTTTTGACCACCTGAGATGCCCCACAGTGAGATTTTCGATGTCTGCGGAAGGCGTTGCTGCGGGAGCAAAACCTGGTCGGTACGTGGAGGTTATGGTAAGAAAATGGCAAATAAATGGTAAATAAATGGTTTATGGTGTTTGACTATGTTCACTATGGATTGGAATGTAACATTTAGTGGAATTTCCTGGACTTGGTGATTTATAGGTGATTTATGTTGGAGATTTGAGCAACCATTTTATGGGTCATTTAACCACCGAACAAAGGGGTCTGATGAATGAACAGGCAAAACAACTTTCCATCGCAAGGGTTTTCACGCGTTTTCACGCTTAGAACACCGGTCTGGGCGCTTCTTTACAGGTCTCAACTTTCTTCACCTGGCGCTCAATCTCCCCGGCAATCAAACATGGCACTGGGAAATCCCCTCGATCAATGGTGATTTTTCTGGGAAAGACATCAATAAGTGCACATTTTCCAGGCAACGTGTGGATATACCACAGAGTATCCAGTCATTTTCCACCAATCCGAGAATTACATCGCTTGCGCTAAAAAGACTGGGATCATCCCATGTGGGTCGACAATAAACCATGAACCATGAACCATAAAACATAATATATATAATATAACATAATAGCGCACATACAGATATACACACATCACACACACATATATATATATTAATTATACTCCTTTATTATATATACGTTACATATGTCTGTCCGAAAACGAGGTACCCCACGCTGCTAAAATCAAGTGATTCACCCGAAGATTTTCCCTTTTTGGGGACCGCAACCAACCCCACTATTGAGAAAAAGGTGTGTTTTCCCATCAGAATCATCCCATGTTGCGTGATGAAATACTGATCAATTTTCACCAGTTTCATATAAGATCTTGTGAAGAGACATCCTCTCAAATTCAGATGTTCATGCGCTCAAATTCCAATTTTCCATGCACCACTTTTCTCAGTCAGAGTACGGTGTTTGTCTGAGAATTGGGAACACCATGTTAAATGTGGTCCAAGACATCATTTTCACCATTAACATATCAATATATCATAAATTATGGGTGTAACTAACTTCATTTTCAGACACACCCAAGTATTATATAGTTGGTTAATGTTGGTTACCTATCAGCCATTATATCCTCATAAAAATGGTTGGTTGTGTACCCCACCTTTGTTGAGTTATCAATGTGTAATACTGTTGGTTAAATCCCACAGCTACAGGGGTTACCCTCTAGTCATAAAAAACTCTTTCCGAACTGGACGATCACTATTTTCAATCAGTAAATCATCATGTTTATCGATATACTATAATATACTATACTATACTATACTACACTCTATACTATACTATACTATACTATATACTATATACTATATACTACATACTACATACTAAATACTAAATACTATATACTATATACTATATACTATTTACTATATACTATTTACTATATACTATACTATATACTATATACTAGCTACTATACTATACTATACTATACCATACCATATACTTTACTATATACTATACTAAACTATATACTATACTATACTATATACTATACTATACTATATACTATACTATATACTATACTATACTATACTATATACTATACTATATACTATACTATACTATACTACACTCTATTCTATGCTATGCTATGCTATACTATACTATACTATACTATACTACACTCTATACTATACTATGTCAATATACTATACATCAATCGGTAACATAGCTATGTTCGATAACCAGAGGGTATCTCTCCATGATCTACCCATATCATCAGCTGCGCAACTGCCAATCTCCACCGGTGCCACGGCGGCGCCATGGCCCAAATGGCTGGCCAACGCCTCATTGGAAAACGCCAATCAATGGTGGATGATGTTTGGATTGGATGATGTCATGTATATATATATATATAATTATATATTATCAAATTTCACGAGCTCCTGGGATTTTGTGATTTTGAGGGAATATTGGATATCAAGGTCAAGATGCAATATTTGGTGCAGTGTACGCGCGTAAGGGTCGCACGAAAAAAAAACAGCGTCATGGTTTGCACGGGTTTGCACTGGATCAGCCTTCCATAAAAGGAATTGGTCCAATTAATCGTTCAGAATATATCGGAAACGGTCGGAAACAGTCGGCAACAGTATGTATATATTATGTATATATTATCAATGGGGGTTTTATGGGGATTTTAATATTAACAGTATATAGGTTATTAACAATATATATATATATATATGTATATATGTATATAAATATATGTATATATGTGTATATATATATATATATATATGTATGGAAGGATGCATGTATACATCATTAAAAACATGCATTTTTCCGGGCGGCTGTACCATAGATTTGTAGCCGACCCCTGGGAGAAAAAAAAGGGATATGAGTCGAAATAAAACAAGTGGGCATGTGGTACCAACACAACAACAACAACAGGCCATAAAATCCCGTAAATTTCATGATTATTTCATATGATTTCTGGGTAAATCACAATATTTCACTAACCTGAAATAGGCCATTTGGGGATGATTCCCCTTCCTAACCATTATGTTTTGTTTCACATCGACTCAGATTGAAGTGGTTCCCAAGACGTCTGTCAAGTGGAATGCAATGACTATGGCTATCACAGCTTGGACGGTTTGTATACACAGATATACATACAAAAACGGAACCTTAGGGCCCTAGGTACATACGCGTGTGTATATATATACATATGTATATACATAATACATACACATAAGTATACAAACTATTTTTGGAAACACGCACACATCTACGGTTCATGGCTGCTGAATTTGTAGACTGCACGTTCTTTACACCCGATAAAGTTCTCGTATCACCGCCCTGCCAACCAGGCACCAGCAGCAGTCGAACGCCGGCTGCCATTACTAACAGTCACCATCCATAGGCCATGGGTTGTCAACTCAGATACTCTGCGAAAAGTTAGACTGCACTTTTTGTGGGTTATGTGGTAAATCGACACAAAGAATTCGAGATCTGTATAGCTACAAACCAGTCAAGAATCAATTGTGTCCATGTGATCATTTCCCATCAGCTTTCTAAATGTGTCAATGTCTTAGCCACCGTCTTGGATCTTCTGACATAATTCCTTTTGAGCTGAGGCCCCTATTTTTGCACAAACCAAAGGGAATATCTCGATGGCTAATCCGGTCACTGGATGGATTGTCAGAAGCTGGGCTGTGGTCGCAGGGAAAGAGCCAACGGGGGTATAGCACAAAAAAAGGAGGTTTATGGGTACAATATGACTGGTTGGTGGTTTCAACCTACCCCTCTGAAAAATGATGGACGAATCGTCAGGTGGGATGATGAAATTCCCAACTGAATGGAAAAATAAAAGCCATGTTCCAAACCACACCCAGATGAATATTGCAATATATTGCAATATTGCTTTGTGCGGAAACACATCTAGTGGTTTATCATCCCTTCGGTATCAACCAGCTTGGATTCAAAAAAATCGACTGCCGGTAATCAGAGCTGGTGGGACACTTGCACATTTTTCATTGGTATTGTACAAATGGTGGATTCTCAAACAAGTGAAGTTGCACAACGTGCACACTTGCCGAAAACATGGCGATGCGATGTCTTCTGGAAGTCCTCCAGAAGCATCAGTTTTTGCTTTTCTGATGCATGGCTTTGTTTCCAAGTTGGGGACTACAACATCTATTAGAACATCATTTTCCACCCTAGAACGGCAATATCGGGGTGAATTCCTGATTTGTATCTCATTGAATCCTAATAACATATTATAGATTTATAGAATATAATCCAACACCAAAAATCAACATATGAGTAGTCTTCTTCTGACACAAGGGTGTGTCCAAAATTGGGGTATACCCCCAACCTAGCCATTTTTAATGGGGAACACGACTTTCTAAACCACGACAAAAACCAGAGGTATATCAAGGTATCCTACTTGGTGGTTCATCCCACGAATCGTAAGTGGATTAGTTCACCCCAGTGAGTGGACGAAGCTTACTTATTCCATAGAAACAACCAGGGTTATAACCCACTTACGATTCGTGGGATGAGACACCAAGTATGGTTATTCTGATTAATCAAAGATTCACAGAGCCCAAGCAGAACTTCCGGTTCCATGTCCCACCTACATGGCACTGATGAGCCTCGGGCAGCGAGGCTTGTCGAAATGCGACATGGGGTACTTGGGGTGTATCCCAGTCAGCAAGTGGTTCATGACCAAAATATAACACACACACACGCATATCTATCTATATCATTACATATATATATATATCATATATATATATATGTATACATACACATATTTATCGGTGTATATATATATACACGATGTTTTCTTCTCCGTATGAGGTTTTACTATATCAAAAACTACCAGCGGCTGTTCCTTTCAATGTGCCACATCTGCGAGCACCGGTGGTCCTGTCGCCGGGCCTGTGAGTTTCTCCTATTTCTTCGTCAAAAACTTCACCACGTTTTGGGAGGGGGTCGCAGTTCGGAATCGCGTTCAGTTGGTGCCAATAAATCACCATTTTTAATGGGTAAACCAACTATTTCTATGGCCATTTTCTATAGGTATGTTAAATTACTAGAGGGTAATCACCATTAATGACCATCTGGTTGGTGGTATACCAACCCATCTGAAAAATATAAAAGTCAGTTGGGATGATGAAATTCCCAACTGAATGGAAAAATGTTCCAAACCACCAAGCAAATATATAATAACAATAGTGTATGATACTTATGATAAATTATATTTAGATGGGGTATGATGGGGTTATAAACTAACTTATAACTGGGGGGGGGCACCATCCTGGTCCTGTAGTGGTTTGCTAAAAACACCGCAAATACCAGGTTCTTTTCACCTTGCAAATGTGTCGATGTTGTCGTTTTTGGCTGTAGGGCGAAAAGGAGCAAGACACAACCTATAATAATTTTTTTTTGTGCAAACACATGTAAAAGCACTCGTATTTACGAGGGGCCCTGGGGGACACAGCAGAACACGGTCGTCAAAACAGTCGCAGTTTTGTCGGCCCTCCGGTAACTCCAGCAGGGATGGTAAATGATCAATGACCCTCCGGTGTCATCAAACATAGCTGGGAAATGACCAAACTATTCATGGAGGTTTAGTTCGGGAAAATCATCGAAGTATTCATGGTGGATTTTCCAACAAGCCACGGAGCTGATGACACTGGAGGATAGGGATTTATGGGAGATTCATAGGTGATTGATCTTGATTGACAATGGAATAATATATGAACACCCTGATTTTTTTGTCCAAGTAGCAGTGACAATAATTAACCAATGGGATAAAATGCACTAATTACTGATGATTTATTAGCACTCTTTTGATTTGATTCTAGCGGGATGATAAAAGCGGGGCTGGTAACACCTCCATTGTGGAAACCTTAGAGGATTGAATATATTCATCTTAGTTTCCCTCAAAAAGGTACATGATAGGATCATATTAGATAGATATTAGTTAGATATTAGTTAGATAGATATTAGTTAGATGATATTAGTATATATTAGTTAGATAGATAGCACCTTTCAAGCCTTGAAAGCACTGAAAGCATGAGCGGGTCACTGTGTCCTTTCTTGTAGGGGTCCCTCGGCAGTAACCACAAACCCATTCTCCTGGGCCGGTAAATGTTCATGGTTTTGCCACCATTGACCATTCTTGAGCATTGGCAGCCATTCGCAATTCATGTGGTTAAAACAATGTCATAAACCACCCATTTTCCTGGGAATGGTAGTCACATACCACCTATAAAAATGGTGATGACTTGCTTGGGGATGGTGCGTTTATGGCATTGTCTTAACGACATTATTAACCATCATGTTCAGCATTTTCAAAGGTTCAAACATTTCCGGACAACAGTCATCCATCATCCTCCAGAAAAAATCACCATTTCCCAGCGAGGAGTTACTCGCCAAAATCACCGAGATGCAACTGCTCGACCGCCGCACCGTTTGACGCAGGTTCCATGCGTCCTGGACGTTTTTGGGGAGACGCTGTGAGCTGCCAAAATCCAGGGATTTTTTCGAGAAAACACGCATTGGGATTGATGGGTGATAAAAACGATGGGTAAGTCGATGGATTTTTTCAGCAATCTAGAATTTATGGTGGATATGGTTTATAGATAGGTTTTTTTAGCAACTGATAACAGGGGACCTTTGGAAACGCGCCTGGTGAATCCCTCCTGTTGTCAAGGAAAACACCCAAATCCAGTGGTTGATTTCATCATTTTCCACCCAAAAAACATTGCTGTTTCATGAAGACAACCACCATATCTTAAATGAAACTGTAGTTTTGAATAACTGGGGCTTCTGCAGGGCAAACTCGACAGAATCATTGTGTGACTTGGTTCTGTGACAGACATTTTTGGACAGGGAACATCATCTCTAATTGTCCCAATTTAGGATCCTTTTTCAAAAAAACAGATATAAAACTGGAGTATACCGGTATACCCTTTCATGTAACTATCTAGTGACTGGTGGGCTTGTTGATGTTTTCAACAGAACTTGCCATGAGCCCGGGACAAGGGGGACATCAGCTTCGCCGCTTCGCCATGAGCCGGCCAGCACAGCATCCACAGCATTTTCTTCGAACAGATTTGAACCATCTGTTTGAAGAAAATGCTGTGGAAAAGTTTTCCAAATCTGTATTCAAAAAGTATTGAGACCTTCTTTTCAAAAAGTCTTGAGATCAGCAATATTTATGGGTAGAAAAACATCATTCATTCAGCATTGATAATCCTAAATCAGCTATGGCTTTGTCTGATGCACCCCAAAATCCCATCAATCTCATCGGTTTCTGGACCCAGTGGACCCAGTTCCCTCTTCTCCCATTTCCGGACAAACCAAATAACCCCACTATCATATTGTTAGCTCTTTGTCCCATGATATCTGTATGTCCATGACATCTCTATGAAAAATCCTCATTCCATCACCATATTAACTATGGAAAACACACATTCTTAATAGAAAAACAATCTACAAACGTGGAATTTTCCATAGCTATCTTAGATTAAGGGCAAAGTATACTTCAAAATAAGATCAATCGGTTCTAAATCCCAATTTCCCATGAAATATCTCTATAATATACTCTTTAAACCCAGTTTCCAAAGCCATAATTCATTACATCATCATTCTAGTAATCATGATGATAATGATTCCCGGCAAAAATCCCCATTAATGTGTGGGTAAACAAAAACCATCCGCCAAATCACCACAAATGAATATTTTAAATCATTCCCAAATGGGTGGTTCATGATTGTTTTACCCACATTAAGTGGAATGAAGCACCAAGTACAGTTACTGAGGTTATATCCCAACATTTTTGAATGGTCGATTTTCCATTCACATCTCTTCGCATCACCGTTTCGACCCAACGCGCGGCGGATTTTTTTTCGGCAACGTCCAGTGATGTCGTGGCGGAGAAGCCTCGATGGCACTGATGGGTGTGATTACATGTATACCTATTGTATATTATGCAATATACACACATGTATATATATATATACATATAATACATATTTGTATATATTGTTGTCTATAATGGATACTTATATTGATTGTAGTGACTGTTTATATCTGTTTATTGGATTCAAATACCTTGCGCAAGTATCCTTGGTCCTCGGGAGACACCGTCGATGATAGGTTTCCATCCTCAACATGTCCAAGACTCTGCTACTTCCAAACAAAAATGAGAAAAACAACACACCAATGTGGCGTTGGGTGCAGATTGGATGATTTTTGACCACGATGAAAAACAGATCCAAAATCATGCCAACTCCTTGGGTGTACCACGTTGTTTTAGGTGGTGACATTTTCCAAAAACACCAATTCGAAAACGCACGTATATTCCAGGGTTGCAAGTACATACGCGCAAAACATACCAAATGCATGATCCAATGATTTTTTGTGCTATATACGTATATATATATATACATACATATTTACATTCCCATTACTATTGGTGATATATATATATATATGACATATACCATAACTTTCCCATAATGATCACAATTTCACCAATGATCACCGCAAATCCCAGGGTTTTTCAACCCATCGGTGAATCGCCGCCTCGCGACCGAACGTCGCGAAGTCAGCGTTTGAACTTCCGGACCATCTCTTGACTGGCAGGAGTAGCAAACATCTCCAGCCTCGGAGAGGCCGAGGCGTTGCTGCGGCCATGGTATGGATGAATTTATTGGATGAGATCCCGACTACGACGGACCTTCTTGCGAGGCCAAGAAGCGGTCTTGGAGAAAATATCCCCATTGTAATGGTAATATAGCGGTTGTGGTAATGGCGAAAACACCAACAATGATCCATAATGGATCGTATCATTACACAGTATCCATAACGGATATACAAGAAGTAGAACAAATATGAGATTATAACAACCCAATATAACAACCAAATAATGTTCTAATCATAGTGTCATAATTGTATATCCCCAGCCCCTTTGAAAACTTTGCTCTTGAAGGCGATATTACCATGTAAAACCAGCAACGGCGAAATTAATTCTCAATCATAAAAATACTTTATACTTTGAATGGCAAATAACATACACAACATATTCTCCAAATACGTGAAATGTATAGCCGATGAAAGTGTATAAGATATGTGTATATTATTGTATATATATATATGGCAACTCAAATATCACCAATAGTTTTTGCCAATTGCATATTCTTGGTTGCACCAATGATGTTTACACATCCGATCGTACTAAGATAAATTGCTTGTTTTTTGCAGGAGAACCATGCTTTCGAAAACCAGGAAGCCCCAAAAAATCGCCAAAGAAAAACCGGGGGAATTTTCATGATGTCACCAGCCAATTTATGTTGGGTTTAATCGCCACTTTATTGGCAGCAACAAATCACCCATGATGCTGTCACCGAAAAAATCATCCATTTCCAATCAAATCCACTGGATCGAAATATCTCCATGGTTGGTTCAAAGTAACCAAGTCTTGTTGCTTAGTCTTGGTATATATCAAAATGGTTGATCAATGGTTGGTTAATATATTAATGGTTAATATATTATTTTTTCCCCATTGTAAGATGGGGTCCCCCAAAAACAAGAAAGGTTTCCTTTTTCGATTCAAATGGAGCACATTGACATATCCAGAACTTGGTAAATGAGCCGACTAATCACATTTTCTCCGGTAGTCACATGGCTTGCTGGTCAATGCCCCACCTTGTTTGATGATTTTCCTACGGAGTTGCCATCTTTGGATTCCGGCAGGGTCAATTCAATCATAAACCGACCATTTGGGGATGGTTTACACAACCCAACGACCATCTGGTAAACGTTTACAAAAAGCGAAAGATCCACCATTAATGGGTAAATCAACGAAGTCGCAATGGCTTCAACAGCAAACTGTAAACGTTTACCAGGTGGTAAGTATAGATATATCCCCATAATTAACCATAATTGACCATGATTAACCACCAGAAAAACCATTGGGTGACCCCAGCCTTTGGATTCAGCACCGCTTGCTCCATAGGGCCAGGTGACATTGCGGGCTCAGCCGCTTGATATTTCTCCGCCAGGTTGGGCTTGGAGATCTGCTGGTAGAGGACTTCTTTCCCTGGGAAAAATGGGGGGAATTTTTATGGAGATACCACCCGCCGTCATGGATAAAAGGGCTAAACATCTGACAGCAACAAGACCCCTGGTGGTAAAACAGCAGCACGAAGTAGGACTTTTGGGGATTTACCATCCAATACATCGAAATTCTGTGAGTAATTGGTTTTATAATATGGGAACGTGACTGCCAAGAAATCGATTTTATTGGATTTAACCAGCAAAACATGCAGATTTTACCAGCACAAATGGGACAATTCTCCAACCTTAATGGTATGTCGATATATTTATTTACATCTGTACCTATACTTACGCCTGTATCTATATCTATATCTCTGAATCGATGGAAGCAAGCAAAATAGCAAACATTAAAACACATAATTGAATAACAAGTAAATCAATGAATAACATGAGTAAACAAAACTGCAATAAATCAATAAATCTTTGCACACCTCTATGCAACCGCTCCCAAATTGCAAAGAACTTCTCACTTGCTGTCTACCGCCAAGAGGTGCGCCACAATCTTGGGGTGCTCTACAGAAGCGGAGATATAGCCACAGTTTCACTGGTTACCATCCGGTAATTAATCAAAACATTGGGGGAGGTTTACTTAGCTGGGAAAAATCATCAAACTATTGCTGGGGCATTTACCAGCAAATCATGTGACTACCGGAGGGTATATCCCAACTGATGGGACTTACTGCCACAGTTGTAGCCATAGAGATAATATGTGTAGATCTCCGAAGAATGATAGGCTTTTCAAGAATCTGTGGGGACCATACTGGTTCCAAATGGAATGGCATTGATCCTAGGAGAGTGCCAAAAAACGCCGATTCATGGGTGATTCTTCTAGCGCCACGGAATGCTTCAAACATGTCTTCCATCTCATGTTGTACTGCCGCCGTGAAGAAACACTTCGCAGTTTAGACATTTTCTACAGCCAACATCCACCATTTTCAAATGGACTCCACTTTTTCAACCATGAAATCTACACATCCAACTTCCAACATACCTGGTACAAAAAACGACGGAGAAAATCACTATGTTTAATAAACTATATGCCATTATAAGTAGGCCATTATCACCATTTTGTAGCTGGGCAAATCACCATAATTTGATATACCCTCTGGTAAACGTTTGCATAACGAACTGGCAACACAACCATTTTTAATGGGTAAATCACCATGTTTTTCATAAGTAAATCATCATTTTTTATGGGTAAATCAACTATAAATAGGCAATTTTCCGTATAAATAGGCCATGGCTTCCAGTTCGCGAACTCTTCGTTTCTTCGTTTCCGCCGCTGCTCCGCCTCGCTGGATTTGCACAGGATCGGCGGAAGCCAACTTCTCGGCCAAGCGCCGGGCCTCGCGGGGATACTGCGAAAAAGATATTGACTGCAATGGTATATATATAATATTATATATGTAACATATAGTTTTCTACATATCTATAACATATAGTGGTATTACTATATATATATAAATATACATAACTATAGTGATATTGTAACTGTAGTAGTCATACTATTAATGTATTTTATTCTATCATATAGTATTAATAGCATCAACTATAATGGTGATGCTGTATATATGTATATATATATAGATATAGATATCATATCTTAATACTCTTCAATATATCCAATAACATAGTTGGATGCTATCATTAACTATACTAAGCCATATGATTGATTGTGATGAATATCCTATCATTAATGCTAGCAATATACTTAATAACAACATATTCATATATATATAGATAAACTACCATATATAGATATAGACATATAATAGTCATTATTGTCATTATCATCTTTATTATGATATATATATAGTTAACATTAGTAAATATAATAATACAAGAACGGTGAAGACAGAAAACACATAATATTATTGCTACTTTGTCTTATTCTTATCGTTCTAACTAGTCTTTTGACACGAATTATTATTGTTATATGCTATATTCCTGTAAATAAAGAGGTACTTAATATATATATATACACATACAACCAACAAACATAACTGGGGGGCACCATCTTGTACATAATATGATTGGTATCATTCTTGTTGTTATTGTTGTGGTCATCACTGCTCCATATTTCACCATGATAGACATATACTTGAATTTATATGATATGTATCAATACCAGGATGGTACAAATCATGGGCTACGTACTGTGGCCATTTTCGTGTAAATTATGAGATACCGAGGGGTATGATGGGGTATTATGATGTACAAATTTTGGGGTAAAAATAGTTAATAAATGGAGATTGATTGATACCTATCCAATGTTAAATCGTTTATTGGCTGACGACACAATTGGATGTTACAATTACATTCATATGACATTTTTGCCACAGTTTGAGTGAACAAGGCAGCAGTTGGACTATTCGTATATTTCAATGACTAAGTGGATGGAGCATTACCAGTTATGGTTACAACTTAGAACAAAGATGGGTGGAACTAGCCTGTGCTTTATTGTCAAGTTATATGTTGGACAAGAGCGTTCGAGTGAAACCGGTCCTATTCAGCACCGACCCACGAATGAGCAAACCATTGTGGGGAAAAAGGGGAATCACTAGCTGCAACCTGAAAGGTGATGATATTTCAATCATGGAACATTTACCACGC
>CAMXCT020001560.1:105000-145406 GCA_947184155.2 Cladocopium goreaui
TGGCTGGTATAGTTGCAGTCCAACTTCCCTAGCTACAGGCCCCTTCCTGTTTTTGGTTTTCTCACATTTTGTGACAAGCCCAGGCAGCCGCCCCCATGTGTTGGTTTCAACCTTTATCTGCTGGGAAAAAAATGGGGGGTCATCATTCCAAACGGCAAATAGCAACTATTCGATACCACCAGACACATCACTAGTCTTGGCTATAGTCCCCAAACATCTCATTTGACTAGTGGTAATCTTCATCCGTATATGCATTTTCTATTTTTGGCCATATTCTAGAAACTACCATTTGATTGATTATTTGACTATAGTTCCATTTTATAGGTTATATACCCCACATTTGACTACCCGTCGAGGAATCATATTGTTGGCTGTATATCCGTTACCTTGTGGTAATCAAACATGGAAATGGAAAATCCACTATGTACCCTCTGGTAAACTAACATAACTATACAAATCACAATCTTTAGTAGGTAAATCAACTATTTCTATTGGCCATTTTCAATAGCAAACTGTCAGTCATTACCAGAGGGTAGTTCCATGATTTTCCCACACCTCCATAGCTAGCCATGTTCGATTCTCAGAGGAAAGAAAACCCATTTTGGTGTGATGCAAAAACATGAGTATCCTACAAACATGGGCGGACATAAGCAAGTTATAAAGGGATGGCAACATATTGTTGGTCATATATGGGCCATGATATCCCACTTACATCTGAATAATATATTCCCAACATTCATGAACATAGAACGGGTGAAAAAAACGACCATCTTTCATACCAAACCTCGGTTGAAGGGTAAATCCAGATCATATCCCATAATAACTGGTGCAATTCAACACGTGGCAAAACTCTCATCGCACAGTAGCGGCTATCCCAACTTAGGGAGCTGGCACCATCTTTCCACCAAAATATGGATTAAAACATGGGTTAAACCATGGTTAAATATGGCTTATCATGGTTAAAACATGGTTAAAGCATATGCCATGATACCGCTGTGTTGGTTGTATATCTGAATTTCTTCGGGTTTCACACCATTCTTCGCCACTTGGCACGCCGAGGGACAGAAGCCGCCATTGGCAGCGCCGGGCAGTTGAAAGGCAGCGCTGTCGGCGGCCAAAACCAAATCGCCTTCGAGGGGGGCGGGTGCCAGAGAATCAGTCATTTTTTTGAGGCAGGCAATGATCAAAAAAAGAACTATAGTGACAACTATCTATCTATCTGATCTGATCTAATCTGATCCAATCTGATCTAACCTGATCTAATCTGATCTAATCTGATCTAATCTGATCCAATCTGATCTAACCTGATCTAATCTGATCTAATCTGATCTAATCTGATCTAATCTGATCTAATCTGATCTAATCTGATCTAACCTGATCTAATCTGATCTAATCTGATCTAATCTGATCCAATCTGATCTAACCTGATCTAATCTGATCCAATCTTACCTAATCTTACCTAGTCTTATCTAATCTTACCTAATCTTATCTAATCTGATCTAATCTGATCTAATCTAATCTAATCTGATCTAATCTGATCTAATCTGATCTAATCTGATCTAATCTGATCTCATCTGATCTAATCTTATCCAATCTGATCTAATCTGATCTAATCTGATCTAATCTGATCTAATCTGATCTAACCTGATCTAATCTGATCTAACCTGACCTAATCTGATCTAATCTGATCTAATCTGATCTAATCTGACCTAATCTGATCTCATCTGATCTCATCTGATCTCATCTGATCTTATCTTACCTAATCTTACCTAATCTTACCTAGTCTTATCTAATCTTACCTAGTCTTATCTAATCTTATCTAATCTTATCCAATCTGATCTAATCTGATCTAATCTTATCCAATCTGATCTAATCTGATCTAATCTGATCTAATCTGATCTAATCTGATCTAATCTGATCTAATCTGATCTAATCTTACCTAATCTTATCTAATCTGATCTAATCTGATCCAATCTGATCTAATCTGATCCAATCTGATCTAACCTGATCTAATCTGATCTAATCTGATCTCATCTGATCTCATCTGATCTCATCTGATGTCATCTGATCTAATCTTACCTAATCTTACCTAACCTTACCTAATCTTACCTAATCTTACCTAGTCTTACCTAGTCTTATCTAATCTTACCTAATCTTATCTAATCTTATCTAATCTTATCTAATCTTTTCTAATCTTATCTAATCTTATCCAATCTGATCTAATCTGATCTAATCTTATCCAATCTGATCTAATCTGATTTAATCTGATCCAATCTGATCTAACCTGATCTAATCTGATCTAATCTGATCTAATCTGACCCAATCTGATCCAATCTGATCTAACCTGACCTAATCTGATCTAATCTGATCTAATCTGATCTAATCTGACCTAATCTGATCTCATCTGATCTCATCTGATCTCATCTGATCTTATCTTACCTAATCTTACCTAATCTTACCTAGTCTTATCTAATCTTACCTAGTCTTATCTAATCTGATCTAATCTTATCTAATCTTATCTAATCTTGTCTAATCTTATCCAATCTGATCTAATCTGATCTAATCTTATCCAATCTGATCTAATCTGATCTAATCTGATCTAATCTGATCTAATCTGATCTAATCTGATCTAATCTAATCTAATCTGATGTAATCTGATCTAATCTGATCTAATCTGATCTAATCTGATCTAATCTGATCTAATCTAATCTAATCTGATCTAATCTGATCTAATCTGATCTAATCTGATCTAATCTGATCTAATCTGATCTGATCTAATCTAATCTAATCTGATCTAATCTGATCTAATCTTATCATCTATCTATCTATCTATCTATCTATCTATCTACATCTGTCTATCTGTCTATCTGTCTATCTATCTATCTATCTATATCTGTCTATCTATATGACGGTTTGTCAAAATGTCTGTTCCCGGTTTTGTTGATAAATCGCAATTCCATGCGTGCCGCCTCATGTTTGCCTTTAAAAAACATGACCTACCTTGATGAGGTGAAAACGTGGAAATTCTTCGTTACCTTTGAAATTTTTTCTAAAACCACAGGAATCGGCTAACGCACGTCGGTTTTCATTCGCTGTCGCTGGTACTATCTCCTGAACTGTGTGTCTCTGTGTGTGTGTGCCTCTCTGAATGCAATATGCTTCTTGACATGCCTCCTGATCAACGCTGTTTCCTTACTGTAAGCTACCAAAGCGTGAACATGGCTGTGCCTCTGAATGGGTTGCGGGTGGACCGGGGCATGTATTTGCAATTTTCACTAGCGCATTGCTAGCGGCGATCTAGCGCGTAAAATACGTAAAAAAAATCGAAAATTTGGGAATATGTGGAAACTGACAGACTTGTAAGAAAAGCTGGCAAGACATTCACGACATGGAGGCCATGGCTGTCAATCAAAGCTAGCGCAAACCTAGCGGGTTTGCTAGCGCTGCCTTGCAGAATTGCCGAATTTAGTTGCGTGCCGCCTCATAACGAAGAGGAAAAAACAGTAAACCCAGATGAATTATCAACAACCAATACTAAACTTCTAAACAACTATTTTTGACCAATGGTCATATCTGTCTATCTATCTGTCTATCTATCTATCTATCTATCTACCTGTCTATCTATCTATCTATCTCTATCTGTCTATCTGTCTATCTGTCTATCTGTCTATCTGTCTATCTATCTATCTATCTATCTATCTATCTATACGCATAACAATTTGACAATATCAAAAATAGTTATGCTGCTGGTATGCTGCTGGTGATTCATGATTCATGATGCCTTCAATTTGTGACGGACTGGTTGGTGGTTTCAAACCACGGAGAAAGTGGTTCGAAAATCCTGGTGAGAAAGCAAGTCCTCGGAGCTATCCACCATAAGAGGGGATGAACCACTGGGGATAGCATTGGTTCAACCCTGATTACATGGGATAAATCACTGGGGAATATATTTGCCACTGAAAACCCCACACTCACCTGTTGGTTGAAACTTCCCCCTGAGAACTCCGAAGGTGGGTGTCATTGACCGCTCCATTTGGTGGAGCTCCTCCAGGATATCGGTGAACGCATCAACTTGCTGAAATGAAATCCGACGATATCGAGGATACCATCTTTACGGTGAGTATATAAAGCCCTATCATCATCAACCAACAATCATTTATTAGAGATATTCCCGGGTGCTTGTTGCTTTCAAACACCCATTGCTAATCATGCTTAAATCAGCATTAAATGGCTGTTTCAACCATTGACATAACAATAATTTCAGGACAAACGCTTATAAACATTAATGTTCATACCCAAAATCAAAACCAAGGCCGTGGCTTTTGACATTGCTGATTATGTATACAGTCTCCCATATCCCTGTACAATCTCTCTAATATGTCCCCGTTCAATCACTCTAAAATGAACATCGTCACCAGCAACGCATCATTTATCAATCGCATCCTCATATTTCCGATGGTCAAACGCCACAGAAATGAAGGCTAGGTCATGTGAACCGGATTAAATGCTTGATCAACCAGGGTTTAAAAAGTATCTTAGATCTCCATTATGTGATTGAAACCCCATTATCTATCATATATGCCACGGGAGTCAAATCCCCAATCACATCCACACTATATTGCTTCAACCCTTCTATTATATCCTTACATCATCTGCAGTTTGGAAAAACCCAATGGGTTGATGATGGTATTGTATCCTATTAAATATCGAATCCATTTTTTTATCAATTATCCTTACTATGACCATATCCACTATTTCTCAGTTGGTTGATGATGCATGGATGCCATGATGTAATCTACATATATTCAATTATCCTTCCTATACCCATAAGAATCATTCACCAATATATTCTTCAGCGAATTTGCGTAATACTATTAGAACATCCCGTGAAATTTACACTCTGATAACATTATAATCATATCAAGATTTAACAGTTATCTTCTATCACCAATATAGAATATATTTAATGATCTGTCCCCATAATCCTTGGGGTTGCAGTCGAGGTATCACCATGGGTAGCTCACCATGGCTATAAACTTCTCAGCTTCGCCTGAATGTAATGTATCCACTAACTGGAACTGCACTTCCAAGTAGGCTAAAAATTCAAGTTTAGAGGATAAATATGCAATAACATCTCTCTCCATTATATATATATATATAAAAATATTATAACATCTATCCGCATGAAAACCCCCGCAATAGGTCGCCAGTGCACAGGAACACGCGAGTTGACATCCAGCTGCCGTGGCCAAGCCCTGAACCTCAGCCGGAGCCACTTCTGTGTGACTTTCAGAACTGGAAAACCACGAATAGAACCACGGTTTGTTTTTCATGGCTTAAATTATATATATATGATACAAAAAATACATATATAAATATAAAACAACTAACACACTGTATATGTATATACTTGAGATGTATCCCAATCTTAGCACAGATGTGCCCAATCCTGGGCGCCAAACACAACACGTCTTTTTGGTTGAATTCAGAATCCTTTTCCAGCCGGTGCCGAAATGCCAGGCGATTTCAGGTTGTAGATCGGCCAAATTTCAGGAGATTGGCTATCATATATATCATATATATGATATAAAAAAATATATATCATATATATATATATAATTTTTATATAATATATATGTATATCATTTATGATTCACAATACTAACTATCTTGAAGTTCCTTTTGTATTTCAAGATAGTTAAACCATGGTAGAACTGCCGCAATTTCGATCACAACTCGCCAAGCGACCACGGCAATGGTGGGCTGCGGAATCTGCTGTAGCAACATGTTCACCTGGGGCAGTGGATGGGAAAGGTCCCATGGCTATGGATATTCTATGGTTAATAGTAATGGGACTATGAACTTATGGATATTTTATGATATCTTCAATGGCTAAGAAGGTAATCTATCTATGATTTTTCATAGTAGTTCGGGACTACTCTTGACTTCCCCTAAATTTTATAACTAATTTGACACTTAATGCGATATACAGTAGTTGATGATAAAACATCCGTTTTTGTAAAAATAACACTATCCTAATAACACATATACAGTTATTGATGATATTGTTATTGATTAGTAACTATTTGTTATTGGTTCTATTGGTACTTAATCAGTTAAGCATGTCTCATAATCCAATATCATTCACTATATATTGAAATATTATTGTAATCGATTATCTATTACTACATTATTATCTACATTACTACATTATTATCTGCATGACCGCATTATTACTATTATTAATACTTTATTGTTATAATGATTTTGATTATCATCGTTATTACAGCTACCATAACTATCATTATTCTCTACTGCCATTGGTAATAGCACAATGAGTGGTAAATATGATAGTTTTAATATTACCAACCCGCGGTTTATTGTACAATAACTATCATTATTACAACTATCATTTTTATACGCCAAGGGTTATAACTATCATTATTGTTATTGCTACCTTATCATCATCATCATCATCATCAAATCATTACTATCACTATTATGATGATTACACCTACAATAACTATCATTACCACTGATGAATTCTCCACTTCCTTCATCCCCGACGCCTGGGAGCAGAGCTTCAGCGTTCTTCGGTGCGTCTCTGTGCCTAACGCCTCGTCGAAGTCGCCGAAGTCGTGGCCCGAGCTGAAGACCGAGCCCTGAAACCGGTTTCCCCGGGGAAAATGGAGGGATTCTATGGGATTTTCGTGGGATTTCCATAGATTTTCATGGAATTTTCTAGGTTTCTTTTTGTAGAATTTTGAGAAAAGTAGGGATTTCTCATGGGATTTTGAGAGTTGAAGTGGTGAACATCCATCATTTTTGGGGGTTTCAATGGTTTCTTTCGGGAATTTTATTGAGTTTTTTTTTCTGAGATTCGATGAAGTTTTACTTGAACCTTGGGAATTTTTTATGTGATTTTTATTGGTTTTTAAATGATCAACATGAGGTCTCCATCTGATTCTGATGGATTTTAAGGGATTTTAACAGAATTTTATCTGGATATTCTGGATGTTGAATGAACATCAGGATCTTATGGGATCTTAAGTGATGAACATTTGGATTTGATGAGATTGGGATTACCCTCCAGTAATCAAATATGAGAAATCCTGATACATGGAGGTGTTACATGCAAACATCATCTGGTTGGTGGTTTTAACCATCTTGAAAAATACTAGTCAATGGGAAGGATTATCCCATATATTATGGAAAATAAAAAATGTTTGAAACCACCAACCAGTCATCTATACTAGTGTACTGTAATAGTGTGCTGTAAGTGGGGATATTGTGCATATAGTATAGTACTCTGCCAAGTTATGTTGCCTTCTGCCACAAACCTTTTATGCAGAAAGGTTGTAGTTGAATGGATGCTACGCAGCATGTCAACGTGTGTACGTCCAAACCCCCTCACAACTGCGCTGAGGCACACAATTTGCAATCCCGCGAGGAACTTTCTGCACATATTTCACAAGCAATGACTGTAACAAACAGTGTAGGTTGGATAAAAACATTAAGAAAACCTTTCACGCAGTGAGAGACATTTGAAATTCCAAGCTCAGGACGGTTCGTTCATCGGTCATTGAACTTGGATGAAACTTATCCGGTTGTACCGATCTGCCAGATATGCCAAACCTGTGAACTTGAGACACCCCAAAAGAAATCAATGGTCCACTTGATATGACATCTGATGTTAGATATGTCGCCATGCTTGCACTTCCCACATCACACAGCCATCTATTGAGGTCGTAAGAAGCATTGAAGACATGCTGCCAACCAAAAATGATGCACTCTTCCATTGCCATCCTTGTCCAGTGCCATGTTTGATTACCAGAGGGTACATGGGATTACCATGGATTACACACTTATACTGATCTGCTCACGCATTTTTGTTGGTTTTACTTTGAACATCTTTGAGCCATTTAGAAATCTACAAACTAGGAGGGGATAGTATCCGTCACAGCAAGGATATCCCCTACTCGTTTATGCCATGAAATATTCCTATTGTATCCCCAAAATGGTCAGGTTAGACCGTGATACCCCTGATTTCAGCTGCTTAAACAATCCATTCTTGGATGAAACCCCATTTCCTCATACCCACTAATTGATTAATTGGGAGTTCGAATGGATAAACTAATGATGATCCGTTGGAAGTTTCTGTCGCCCATTTTAAGACCCAAACGGAGTTGGAAATCACCATTTTTCTTGGGCAAGCATGGTCAAAACAGCATTTTTCATAGTTCAGTCAGCATGTTTGATGGTTAAATTCACGTTTTTTGCTTCCACCAACCATTCACATCCCGATCTTTTAATTGTTGCATCCGATGATATCCGATCATATCCCACTATCTCTTATCCCCATAACATCTCCATGAAATATCAACATCCCCACCGTCAAATCCATTCCGCCGGGGCCTGCGACTGGAGCAGTAGAACTCGAGTGGTGCGTGGCAAATCGCTCAGGATCTGCTGCAAAGCATCCAGGACCTGCGCCCGACCAAGGCCGGCCGTTTTTCGTGGAGAAAAAAAAAGGTGACGGAATGAAATGCGCAGAGGGAAAAAATAATGACTGCATAAGTATATATATATATAAATAAATATAAATATAAATATAAATATATATATATGCACATAATATGTACACTATTATACTATAATATCCTATATATCTGCATGTAGTATGTTCAAACAATATGTCACATATCTTTCACGGTAGATGATAACCCTGTGCATGTGGGCACCCTCAACGGCTCAGCAAGGTGGATGTATGGTGGTGGAAATGGGTGGTTCTTTTCCACCGATTCTTCGTTCCACTTAAAAAAGTTCGTCGTAATCCAACCAAATGGTCCATCATATGCACACCAAAAGATCTGCAGAAATCAATATATATATATACACATACATATAACAGTATCTCTCTCTCTCTATATATATTTATCGTTTTTTTCTTGCTCTCTCTCTCTATGTATTTAAATATATATATATACACACATACACGTATATATATAAATACATACATATATATATATGTTTATTTAAATATATATATATATGTACATGTACATGTACATGTAAATGTATACACACACATAATATATATATATATAGTGTGTATATATATATATATTTACACACACATATATATATATATATATCCGCCGACCCCAGCCAACAGCAGGGGGAGCGCGTCAGAGAAGAGGGATACGACACAAGGGGCAACATGCACGAGGCCAGCATTTGTGACTTTCACTGGCCCACTGTTTGGATGTAGCCTGACCAAACGTGGCCCAGAGAGAAGCTGAAAGGTTATAGAAAGTGTTTTTTTGGATTCAGGGGGTGATCGAAAGTGCTCCGATGTTTTATTTTCCGACATGACATGGCAGTTCCAATTTCTTTGTCATTCCTGCTAGAAAACATACGCGGCTGCTGGGCTACTGCTGCAACATGACCGCTGCGGATCAGTCCTGGAGGGCGGCCAGGATGGGCCGCATCCTGCCGAGGCCTGGGGCAGCACAGGACGTCCGTGGACTTTCGACCACCGCACCTGAGGGGCCTTCACCGCCCATACTTCATTGCGGCCAGCTCGTCGCTTTTTGAAGGCCTTCACCTTTGGAAATCGGCTGCTTCCAGCTGAGGTTGTTGAGGATGTTATATACTGTATGATGTTAGTATAGTATAGTATACTATACTGGTTTTTGAAGGTAATGATGTTAATCCGATGTTAATTAAGGTCTTTGGTTCTGCTAACCCGGGCCTTGCCGCTCTTTCTTCCTCGCTTAAGGGCAGAAAACATCGTTAATACCATGTTTTTTGGCTTCCGAGGCGCCCAACAAAAATGGTATTTACGGTGTTTTGTGCCCCGAGAGTCTCAAATAACCGTGCAAACACAACCTATTTGACGATTTTTTGGCTACTACAAGAATGACAAAAAATGCTGTGTAGTCAGATGGTTGTAAAATGACAACAAAGCAAGCGGGCGACATTCTGGGCCTGGGCAACAACCACAACCCTTGGGGTATCGCCGGTGCGCGAAGCGCTGCAATATATGTACACACATACACCATGGCCAATCTTAGATACCCCGCAAAAAATGAAAACATCTTAGCTGGTTAGTTAGTAGAGAATCGCATACCAAAAGACTATTTTGGATGAGTTTCTAGCCATCTAAGATTGGCCTAGATTAGCCATTTAACCATAATCACTATAATCAACCATAATGAACCATTGATTATCCACCATTAAACCACCGTTAAAACTATAACCCCCATTAACTAGTTCGTTATATCTACCATAAACCATAGAATTCAGCAACTTTTTTCAGGCAACTGAACGCTATCGAACGGGGGCCCCATCCTGTGTAAAGTTCTAGAGCCCATCTCGGATCCACAATTAATTATTGTCATTAACCACTAACCATGAAAATTATTCACCATTAACCATTAATTATACCCTCTGGTTATTTAGCATAGCCATGGAAAATAGCCCATTTAGTTCGATGGTTTACCTATGAATAGCATGGTGATGTTCCATGGCTATGTAACAAATAACCAGATGGTAACCACATATTAGTCAATTGGGATCATTATATTCCCAATATATGGAAAGTCATAAAATTCCATGGTTCCAAACCGCCAACCAGATATCAATATTATATTTTGTAATATCCTTTATTATTATCCATTATAATCCATTATTAACCATTATTAATTACTATTACCATTAGATTACTCACCATTAGCCATAGCCATGACCCATCTCGGATCCACAACTCAGCCAGCGGCCGGCTCGGTCTCCAGACTGGTCGGCTCAAGGCATTGCGCGTCTTCGGGGACGACAGGGTCAAGGTGAAGACCTGAATCCACCAGGAATAGAGGGCCGAATCTAGGGATATCCTTAACCAGAAAAAAAGCTTGTTATAATGATGAGAGATATGATTACCGAAAAATAGTTTGTTATCATGATTACTAACTAAGCAACTATGATTGTTATTATCAATTTGATTACCGTTATGATTGTGGATATTAATGATGCTTTTACGACTATGTAGTGATTTTATGTCTAGTTTATTCCACCATGGAAAGGGAATTGCCAATAACTATTACTATTCATAGCATTCTTACTATTACTATTACTATTACGATTACTATTACTGTTAGTATTACTATTACTATTACTAGTGCTATTACTATTACTATTACTATTACGATTACTATTACTATTACTGTTAGTATTACTATTACTATTACTATTGCTATTCCTATTACTATTACTATTACTATTATTACTATTACTATTACTATATTCACCATGTTATCATCATCATGTTTGTTACCATTATTGTTACTTGAATCATGATTCGTATCGTCTTTGAATTACTTCATCTTATGAATTTTGTGACTTTATGATTACTATGATGAAAATAATGATGCATAATAATAATGTTGATGGTTGCTATTGCTATATTCGCTATGTGATTATCATGATGATTTGCAAACGACGGGTTGACATTAGGGAATTTTTAAGGGGACTTTTGCTTGGAACATGGTGATACAAATAGAAATTTGCTGGATTTTGACTTTTTTTTGGAATGATGAACTTTCCACAGCTACTGGTTGGTGGTTTCAATCCATCTGAAAATATGAGTTCGTCAGTTGGGGTTATGAAATTCCCAATATATGGAAAGTCATAGAAGCCATGTTCCAAACCGCCAACCAATTATACATATATACATATATATATATATTACATCTATTGGATATTGAGTATTGGATTACATTATATAACCATGGGATATTGGATTGCATTACAAGGGATGACTTTCCAACATCATCCAAGTGGTGAAACCCTTGAAACGGCCATCTTTCCAGACACCAAAAATTCGGCGTGGAGATAGCCCATCCATGCCACGGTCAAAATTGGCGAGGGCAATGATTCCGTATCTAATGATCTTGATGGCTAAATATGGTGAAATGGGCATTGGTTAATGATGGTTAATGATGATTAATGAAATATCATTGGATATCATGAAATATCACCATGCCCATTTTTGTTGTCTATATCCGGTGATATTCCTCACCAAAATGTACGTATCTATGCCAATGTATATATCTATGCACACACACATGCTCACATCAAACTTGCGCTTAAATAGACAGCACCTCCAATTTCCACCCATTTCATTTTCATCTACTGGGTGAAAATTGGGGTTTAAAAAAATACCATAGGCGGCTGAAAACTATTGACCATTTTCCACTCCTTGAAAATAGGTACCCGGCCTGGTAAACGTTAACAACAAGCTATTGAAAATTGCACATTGAAATCGTGGATTTGCCCATTAAAAATGGTGGATCTTTCCATAGTTACGTTAGTTTACCGGAGGGTAATTACATTTCCAGCCAAATTATGGGGTCACCAATTGGTGATGTTTTTTTTTGGAGGCATTCCAATTTTTTGGAGCCGGAAACCATGGTGGATGTAGGGGGAAGATATCACATCTGACTTGGATATTTTTAAACCATTAACCATGGGGGTGCAACTGCTAAGGGTTTCCTTAAATGATGGTATCCCCAGTCATCATCCATTTTATGTTCGATTTTCCATGATTTTTTCACCAATAAACCATCCAGCTATTCGGAGTACTCCCATTTATGGACACCATATGAATGGGGTATGCGATGATCCTCTGGTAATGACTGACAGTTTGCTATTGAAAAGGTCATTTATAACCATTTAGTTCGTTGATTTACCTCTAAAAAATGGTGGATTTTCCAGTTCGCTATGTGCACGTTTACCAGGCCGGGTAACCATTCAGTATGTATTCACCAACTGAACGCGATTCCGAACTGGGGCCCGTCTAAGCGCCTGCTGTTCGTCTAAGCGCCACTGCACGCGACCCTCAGCTGCTTCACCCTCAGCCACTGCCTCGATACCAGGATGGAAGGGATACTCACTGGCCATCTCAGGAACCTAAATTGGAGGTACCTACCATATATAAGGCCTATATAAGGCCTATGTAAGGGAATATCCCATTGAGATACCACCTGGTTATTTCATAGCTATGGTAGAGATGGCCCCCAGTGAGTTCGATGATGATTTGCCGAACATTTTCTGAAATGGCGATTTTCCAGCAGCGTTAAATACCCAAAGGGTATATATTGCAGGGATGTAATGATACACACAATTAGGGTGGAAGGAGAATCAACCGGCATAAGTACAATATGGTACAATTAACCAAAAATATGATCACCAACAATATGATCTTGGTGGCAAACTGGTGAGATATTCGTGGCATCTCACAAGAATGGGGGTATAAAACCAACCTTTTCATTGAGATGTAATGGATATATCGGTGATATATAGCCGGCTATGTGATTTGGGTGCATTTGAACATGGGGTATTGACCTACACACCACAAGGTTTTCATGTGGATCTCAGATGAATCTTTATAATGTGGGTAAAACAATCCATGAACTACCCATGGCTGGGAATGGTAGTCACATACCACCTTTAAAAATGGCGATTTGGGGCACGGTTGATTATTGTTTTACCCACATATAGCCACATTATATACAAGTTCCGTGATGATATCTTGGGTTACCATGATGATAAACTATAATATATCCACATATACCCACATTACTATTGTTTTGATTCTTGTTTTACCCACATCATAGATCTTCCTGTTTCATGATGATATCCTCAAAAAATCGGAACATGGATTTCCGGTGATGATCAGTCCTCAACGATGGGAGCTGCCTCATAACCCATCCCTGTGCTGTTCTAAAAGTAGGGTATATGATAATTATATATATATGATTACCCATTATAGGTGTATTATTATAAGCCATATATCAATATATGCTAATAGGGTCAAGTATGTAAGAATGATGAAATACACCTGTATATATATATATGGACCCTATAGCATTATACATAATTACATACTTGACCCATTAGCCCCCAAATGGGCAATCTTCGTAGGGTCAATTCTGGCAATCACCGCTGGATTTCTGGGCTTCAGGCACAGGTCGGATTCAACCAGCAAATATTCACCCATGTATATATATATATATACAGTATATATATATATATGTATACAAATATATACAAATATATATATATATTAATTATATTATATTATGTTATATTATTTTATATTATATTGTATTATATTATATTATATTATATTCCATCTACCCTAAACCCTAAAGTTCCATAGATTTTTGGAGACCCATGGGTTGAAGCCCACCTGTGGTGGAGACCACTGCGGATTGAAGCCCAACTCCTGGACTGGGAGTTGAGCAAACCATGGGATGTCTGGTGGAGCCGATTTTGGGAGAAAAGACATCAGAATCTACGGTCGTTTTATTAGATATACACATTACTGGATACTGGATAATTATATATATATATGTATATGTATATATATATATACATAGGATAAGTTTAGGATATGTAAGCAACAATACATGACATATCCTGATTATATGAATAACAATGGGAATTTTCATCACCAATAGTGGGTCATACATAAGGAACAATATGAACCAGGGGAGAACACGAACACCGAATTTTCGGGCTTGAGCAGGACAAATTGAGGGTTTTACATGTTCCACCATCCCATCTTAGACTACTCCGTTTTGACCTCTGGCTTTGGATGTGCAAACATGATCAAAACATGGAAACATGGAGGTGTAGTGTAGTCATTTGACATGGAGGTGTTCGTCCCCATCTAGATGAAGTCACGGACATCTGGTCAATTGGTAGTCACACAGGTGAAATTGACGCTTAGCCCCTACAGTTCATAATATCATCATAGAAATGGCGTGTCGTATAGTTCATACGAACTCACGTGCTAAACTTAATTGCTAAACGCAGTATTAAACCACCATTGCCCATTGACCCATTGACATACCGTTTGGTACTAACAGCCGCATCAAAAAACCGGGCTATGGTTTGGGTTCTATCATGTTCTCATAATGTTTTATTGGACAAATCCCCATAGCATTCTATTTTTCTGCTTAATCTAGGGGTTTCGCTAAATGGTATCCCTAAATCATCAATTTTAATAGGATTTTTCCTTCAAAACCATACGTTTAGGGATACCCCCATGACTATGGAAATCTTCCTATGCTCTTTACACCTCGGTGCCGCCCAGACCCACCAACTTCACCAAGGCTCGACCAGTACGCACGGCCCCGAATGAATGAGGCCTGACAGGCCACGGCACTTTCGTGTCGCTCATGGAAGTCAACATTGGCATAGCACATTGAAATTCACCTGATGTCACATAATTACATGAAACATCATGAAACATCATATAAGAAAAGGAATTGAAGTACGTTAATACATCATTCATGGGATACACTTTCGGTCGTTCTCAAACAGCAGTGAACTGGAAAATCACCCCTGAAACTCGAGTGGTTTTGTGAGATAACCCCAGGTCCGGGGTGAACGATGTATGAACTACACATCTTTTAAAACCATTGAACTACCCTCTGGTAAACGTTTACATAACTATGGAAAATCACCATTTTTAATGGGAAAATCTACGAACTAAATGGTGATTTCCCATAGTTTTTTGTTAAATTACCAAAAAGGGTAATCCAATTTAGGTTACGGGATGACTCCACTGGGACCAGGTGGTGGGCTGCTGGGCCGCTGGGCCGCTGGGGCATCCCGCCTAGTTCTAGTTCTGCAGCTCGTTGCAAGACCTCTCCAAGAATCCCATCATAAAGACACCCCCGCAGGTGTTTTTACAGTCAACCAAACAATATATACATATATAATCATAAATAATTGTATGTATATATATATATATATGTATCTGGTTGGTGGTATACCTACCCCTCTGAAAAATATGAGTTCGTCAGTTGGGGTTATGAAATTCCCAATCTATGGAAAGTCATAAAATTGCATGGTTCCAAACCACCAACCAGATACACACATATATATATATATATCTATATAGATCATTTCTAGTCAATTCCATTTTGTCAATAGATCGCATATCCCACCAGGAAGGCTACCCGCGGATCCCGGTGCCCAGTTTTTCACCAACTCAGCCAATGACCCATCAACTAGCCGTCACCTCATATGTTTCATGGTGGCCCATTTAAATCTGCTTGGTGGTGCAATAACAATCTTGAAAACTGATGGAGTTCGTCAATGGGAAGGATGACATCCCACACATGAAATGGAAAATAAAACATGTTTGAAACCACCAACCAGAAATAATCAAGGCTTTTTCAATCCACATAAATCCTCATAATTCCACATAAATCTCCATAAATCCCCCCCATTCTACACCTTTCACAGCATACCCTGTGGATAGTTAACATAGCCATGGAAAATGACCCATAGAAATAGATGGTTTAGCTATTAATAGCATGATGGATCTTTCCATGGCAAACTGTTACTCATAACCAGATGGTAAATCACCTAGAAACTCCCTATTCTTTGTGGCTTCTGGGGTGAAATCTCCCTATCCTTCGTGGCTCGGTCGCCGTCGGTCACCGTCCGTGTCGGGAGCCTCCTGTGACTCGGAGCCCGGTTGAAGCCAGAGACGTTGGATCTTCAACTCGCTGATGACATCCAGGAGTTGCAGGGTCACCTGGTGCTGAGATCCTGGGAAAATATGTGTCACCTTTTTCTGGATAAAAACGGGGAAATGTCTATTTTCATGGGAGATATATAACAAAATTAACAAATAAGAAAGGTATATGTCCAGATGCGTACAATGAGGTATATCACGGGATAGACTATGGGATGTAAAACAAATGGGATACACCTGGATATATACATACCGGTCGCTAATTCATCGATCATCCCCAAGCTGGGGATGATCGATGAAGCCGTCGTGGGAGTGGGCCATCTAGAAATGGTGGGTTTTCCAAAAAACCATTAGTATTAGAGGGTAATTGAATTCTAGAGGGTAGTTTGAAAGGTGTGAATCAACGATTTTCAATTACTTCCATTCATAGATTGTTCTATTTATAGTTGGTTCTCGTTTCACCAGGGAACTCCACCATTTTGATTCCATAAACAAATACGTCGCCCAATTATTCGTAGCAAATGCGCAGTGTTCAGAACCCTCTGGTCATACCATGTTTTTCCATCCCATGAAATTCTGCCTGGTAAATTTGTATCCCTAAAGTTGCTGGAAGAATAACCAATAACAACCAATAACAGGTATATATATAATTATACTATCGTTCCTTTGTCGCAATTCTTGGAGATTATATGAATTATTGAAATAATAACCGATCATAGCTTACAATCCGTATTGCAAGATGATGTACTAACAATTATTAACAATCATGAGGTCAGTATTCTCCTGTTGATGGATTAATATAATCATACATGATTAATTAACTATCATGTAAGTACCCATCATCATATGAGAATTGATGGGATTGTGGGTGGTTACTAATGATTATGATTATTAATACAACCTTCATCACATCTAGTTATTAGCATATATGAAGCTCACTGTCACAATGATCCACAATTGAAGGTTAATATATGATAATATGTGTTACAATAACCTTCTGGTTGGTGTTTTTAACCACCTTGAAAACTATGAGTTCGTCAATGGAAGGATTATCCCATATATGGAAAAATGTTCCAAACCACCAACCAAACCTTCATATCTTAACCCATCAACAGGGCATCGAATGGCACGAGGATTCCTTTTTTGCCACCTTGGGAGGAGTGATGACGGACACGCCGTAGTCACAAGCATCGCGTCCCAAGTCTTTCAGGGAGGACACGCACGGTAGACCTGTCGAAGGATCAGGATTTCACAGCAAATATGGAGATTATAATGAACCGTAATGGGGATATCATGGGATATCATGGGAATATCATGGGATATCATGGGAATATCATGGGCATATGATATCAGTTAACATGCGCAAAATACTTGGAGGATCATCTCAACTGTCAATCTTGCAACGTGGGAAGGGATTGTTCATGGGAAAATCTACTTGAGGGAACCAAGGTTAGCATGGCCTCTGGTAATGACTAACAGTTTGCGAACTTGAAGCCATGGCCATTGAGAAATCCTTGATTCACCCAGCTACAAAATTGTGATTTTCCAATGTTTTTGTATGTTTACCAGAGGGTAATCACTATTTAATCACCAAGTGAGAGGATCCCTCAAGTATCACGGCCCCTTTTGCCCATGAAGGTGGAAATCAAATTTATGCAGGGGTTAAATTTGAATTTCATCCCTCTCGTATTGAATCTTCCACGCCCTGCTACCGCAAGATTAAATTCGAATCTAAGTCCCCTGGCCACGACACCACGATGCCAGTCATCACTGGCCACAAATGTGAAATTCAAATTTCACTCTCCGCACCCGCGCTTCCAGCTCGGTCTTCTTTTTGCTTGGTTTGAAGCTGCGAGGTGCCACTTCCTTCACCTTCATGTTTCTCTCCACCTGCTCCGTAGCCTCATAGTGGGAGAATTGGAGGTAAGCCAAGGTGATACAAGGGCCCCTACATTCGGGGGAGATGCTGGACGGTGGGTGAAACTCCCGGAACTCTTCGATATCAAGATCACTCACGATTCTAATGGGCTTCAATAGCAAGTGGGCTGCTGCAGTCAATGTCAGGTCGTCGCCCCAAGAACCGTCTTGTCGCATGTTCTGGACATAAGCAGCATAAGTGGGCCAACGACTGTCAAAGTGCGGAGCAAAGATCTCCTCCATCGCGATGAGGTAATCGCAAATTTCACGACGAAGGTGCTGATGTGAGATTTGAATTCCTACCCTTTTCCTCTTTTGCGGGGGTATCATCGGAAAATGGACATGAAACATGGGGAGTTAACCAGAGACAATGATGATGATGATGATGATGATGATATACATATATATATATAAAAACCAGTAGTACCGCACAAGGCGGTGGCGGAAGTTTCAAAAATAGGAAACCTATAGGAGAAGTTGGTTGTTGTGAATCAGGGATGGCAGAGCGAAGCCACTGATTGACCGAAAGGTGGTTGGAGTTGTGTTTGCTGGAATGGTTGCAATGTTTGCAGTGGTCACCTCACCCACAACTGCTGGATGTAGTGTGATGTACTGCAACTGTAGTTGTAGTTGTAGCGTAGTGGAGTTGTAGTTGTGGTGTAATGTAATTAGTGTAGTGTAGTTGTAGTCATATAGTTGTAGCTGTAGTTGTTTTGTAGTGTCGTGTAGTTGTTGTAGTGTAGTTGTTGTGTGGTGTAGTTGTTGTGTAGTTGTAGTAGTTTAGAGTAGTGTTGTAGTGTAGTAGTGTGGTTGTTCCTTGTAGAGTAGTAGTAGTAGTAGTAGTTGTTGTTGTTGTTGTGTAGCTGTAGTTGTTGGTAGTTTGTAGTTCTAGGTTGTAGTTGTTGTGTTAGTTGTAGTTGTAGTTGTTGTAGTTGTAGGTTGTGTGTGGTTGTAGTTGTTGTGTTAGTGTCGTAGAGAGTAGTTGTTGTAGTGTAGAGGTTGTTGTTGCTGGTAGTAGTAGTAGTAGTTGTTGTTGTTGTTGTTGTAGCTGTAGTTGTTGTAGTTGTAGTTCTAGTTGTAGTTGTTGTGTAGTTGTAGTTGTAGTTGTAGTTGTAGTTGTAGTTGTAGTTGTTGTTGCTGCTGTTGTTGTTGTTGCTGTTGTTGTTGTTGTTGTAGCTGTTGTAGTTGTAGTTCTAGTTGTAGTTGTTGTGTAGTTGTTGTAGTTGTAGTTGTAGTAGTAGTAGTAGTAGTAGTAGTTGTAGTAGTAGTAGTAGTTGTTGTTGTTGTTGTGGTTGGTGTTGTTGTTGTTGTTGTTGCTGTTGTCGTCGAAGTTAGGGTAGTTAAGTTAGTGATGTTAGTTAAGTTAGTCAAGTTAGTTAAGTTAATCAGTGTCTACTTTTTCGACATCTTCACGTCAAAAAAGGCTCAAAACCCTCAGTTTTTTTACACTTTTGACTTCGAAATGTGCTTCGCGCCACAACGGCGTGCACTTTTTCGACACTTTTTCGACATCCGAACCTCCAAAAGTGGTCCGAGACCCTCAGTTTTTAACACTTTTGACTTCAAAATGTGCTTCGCGCCACAACGGCGTGCACTTTTTCGACATCGCAACTTCCAAAAGTGGTCCGCTCCTATATGTATATCATCCCGAGGAAAAGCGGTCTTGAAGCGCATGGACCCAAAGAGCTTGCGAAAGCAGCTTCTCTGCCTCACGCCAGGGTTGACACTCGGAGGGCTTAAAGCCTACGACTACCACCGGACACCACTGGTGATTCTAAAAAGTCGCTCCATGTTTGGCCCTCCAACCATTCATTTAACCAACATCCTGTCAAGTTATGCCAATATTCATGCGGGCCCGGCCCCACATGGCTGGAACTGGAGCACACCAACATCATGGAACAAAAAAACAATGACGAGTTATCAAAATTTGAAGGTTGTAAACCAGGATCCGGGGGCCGATCCTCTTCATACATGTGCACATGACCCCCGGCCAGGCTAACACTGATCTTTCGGATCATATTGATATCCAGGGAGCCTCGTAATACGAACATCAAATCAAAAACAGCGAGGTGCACCCAATAGCATGGATATGCAGCACATGCAGTAATACAGCTGGATCACTCTTTCTCCTCTCAATTCCTCTGGACTTGTGCATCCTGTCCGTCCTTTCCCAACCTGGCACTGCCAACTTGCCCCCAATTCAGCCAGAGCACGGGTGCCATGCAGGTACAATGACAGTAACTGCCAGCCCCAGAAAACATCCAAGAGCTCCGGCAGCGCGGTTGATCATGAGCACCCGCGCACCTCGATCCACAATGTAAAGGGATTCAGAAGCACTGAATTGCAAGATTCTACAATGAGTCAAATCCATGCAGAATTGCAAGTCACATCGGCTGAAAAATTGGTCCCGGCGACTTGGTCATGGCCAAGTGGCTCAGCCCCTGCTGGGTCACAAACGTGACCGGCACCAGACATAGGCTGGTGAAGGTGATGCCTGGTATCGCGAGTAGTGCTGACTGTTGGTGTAGACAGTTTGCCTTTAAATTGTGTTACTTAATTAATCGGTACGTCTTGCGCTATCTTGGATTTCATCAAAAAATGTGTTGGCTTTGGTGTGGTTTCCAGTTTCCACTTCCTTTTTCCTTTTAGCAGCTGTTGGTGAGATTTGGGTATCCTCAAAAAGATCAGCTCTTGATGTAAACCCTTGACAAAGAAATAACTCGTGCCAGGTGGTAAAAAAGGTAATCCATCAAAGGCAAGGATATTGAATAATGAATTTGGAACAATTCGAAGCCTAAGTCCCATCTCACTATTGACCTGCCTACCAAAAATAGAAATCCCTCCTAGGGTGATGGTTCACGTGGCTCATGCACGTGGGAGGGCTGGCAGCAAAGGGGCAAGATGAGCGAACCAGAAACCTAGGGACAACAGAATTGGCGTGCCTAAGCGCGTGCCGGCCCGGAGCACGGCTATCTGTACAACACCAGTCCACAAGGAAAGACCCAAACCATGGCGGTCGCACCCAAAAAGCGAAAAAACGGAGACCACCAATGAGCTTCCACGGCAAGGCCCAAGCTTGGGGGCTGCCAGGGGTGGCGGAAAGGGGTGGAGCACAGTGGGAAAGCCAGGGGAAAGCTCAAAGCAAATAGGAAAGTAAGCGGAAACATCTTGAATGATCTGCCCCCTGCGGTCATGAGCTGCTCGCAGGGACACTGCAACTTGAAAACTTCCCTGCACTGAAGACTCAAGCATCCAACAAACACCGGAATGAAAAGCTGTCTGTCAACAACTCACCCGAGCTGATTCTTCCAAGGCGCAGCTCGATGCCAGCAAGGCCTCCAGGAAGGAGGCTGCCACGCACCACAGATGCGTAAAATGCCGCTTCCGCAGCAGAAGGACCTTGGCATTTCCATGGACAAACTCAAGTACATTAATGGCACACTAGTCCAGGATGCGCAACACAACCCCCCAAAATGACGCCAAACCCCGGGCAAACCAAATTTCTGTGTACCAGAACATCTTCGCGAGCCAAGATGCTACCATGAAGGCACCCGCTGCGAGCAGCGGGTGCAAGTAAACTCGCAGGCGTCCTTTATACGCGCAGCCGTCCGCACAGAACAGTTCCAAAGGACCGTTTCTCTATGTGCAGGGCTGTGGCTGCGCGACCGGTGGAGACTGTAAATCTAAAAAAATGGTGTCTTATCAGTGGTGATTTTAGTTTGGGCTCGAATTCCTACCAGAGGTCAAACTGTGACAGCTGATCATTCGAGGATGGGTAGTGCCATGATGTTGTCCTTGCATTGTTTCTCACCTCCGGGTGTCAGATCCTCATTGTTCGTCAAGGTGGGTGAGTGCCTCTATGCGCTAGTCGGTGGTTCGATGTGGTGCTTATGGATTATATGCGCCATTGATGGGGAATGGTATTCTGTTGGTGCTTCAGAACTGGAATGGCGAATATGCAGAAGGGAATCCATGGTTTTCATGTACACCATCGACATGGACCACGGTTCATACTCATACGGATCAAAAGGGCCGTTCTCTGCAAACAAGCTGGTCTCCCACGAAAACATGGATCCATTTGATTGGACATTCTGTACCCTGTTATTGGCAACACAGTGTGTGCTTTATATTTGCTGCCGATGAACTTTACGGCTCTCTGTCGCCAAACCATAGTGGAGGAGGTCTGCAAGCAGTTCACAACTGACCAGCTGTGGCGGTAGTGGTGGTGGTGGTAGTCGTGGTGGTAGACCCATGGGGCGTGTTTTGCAGACACTTGGCAAAATCACTAACCTTACTAAGTACCCTGAATCGGAGGGGTTTAGATCGGAAACAAATCTCTAACCAACAGTAAGATGATAAAAACGAACAAAACCGAAGGAAAATGATATAATATGAAAAAAATGGAAAAATGAAAAAACAAAGAAAATTGTTTTTTATTGTCTAAAACCATATGCACATGGCCATCGTCATAATCCACCAAACGTGTTATTTCTGGTGATTTTTTGAGTTCATTAATCACATCTTTATATTTTCGGTGTTGTGTGCATTTCTGGTAGGTAACCGTAATAAATAATCTAAAATGTCTCTGTTTATACTTCCATCTTTTCCACCCGTTCCTGATATATAAATAAAGTGTCTTGCCTGTCTTATATAATCCCGATGGGCTTCTGTATGCATTTGTCAATCCGTGTCTGTCTTCTGTTGCTTTTGTGTTGGCTATGTTCCTTTCTTCTTTATACAGTGTTGTATTTTGTCTGAATTGCTCATTAAGATTTCTTGCAAAGTTGTTCATCTTCTCATCTAAGTCTCTTTGTTTCTTGTCCGTGTCGTTCATCAACTCTTCTCTTCCTTGACGCATTAATTCATCAAATGCTACTCTACCTATTCTTTTTGCGAATAATCTCATCTCTTCTCTTCTCTTGTTAATACAGTTTCTATTGCTTCACCTCCCATAATTCTCTGAACAACCTCTCTCCCAAACTGCCTTCCCACCTGTCTCAATCCATTAGTCATTGCTATTCTTCCAACTCCTGCTACAACTCCAATCATTTATTTTTATATTAATGTTTGATAAAAATCATTTCTAATAATAGATCCAATCATGAGTCATGAGTAATAGATAAACATATAAAACTATTTTTGTAGATAGTAAGTATCGCAATGCTCAATCAAAATCTTCATCTGACTTTTCAGTGGAGTTAAACGAAAACTCAGAAACACCAGAGGAAACAAAACTCTATGTAACTGATATTTCTATTCCAGCGGTGTGGAAATCTACAGAGGTGGGCTTCTATGAATATATTTATGTTGTGGTCTTCAATGGCGATATAAGTCAAAATATTAGGGTATATTTAGGTAATATTATGGTAAACTGTGATTAAAACATGAAACAATCACAAGAAAGACATCAAAATGAAAAAAACTCAAAAAATTTCAAAAGCCTTTTTCTAGCTTGTTTTTAGGTTTGATGATGATGATGATGATGACGATGATGATATACATATATATATAAATATGAGATATATAGGTTTTGCTCCCAACACCGCAAATAAAAAGGGGGGACAATTGGGAAGTAAAGAATCAACTTCCCCCCTTTGTGACACCACCTGCCCATAATAGGTTGCGGCAGGCCTGTATAGTGGTGAAATAAGCAACAACACTAGGGATACTTGGGGATATCACCAACAAAAATGGGCACGAAAGCAACCATTTTATGGTAATATCAACGTAATATGGTGCAACATCACCAAGACTATGAGTTAATGAGCTGAATTTTGACAGACATTTGACATTTGAGTCGGATTATCCCATTCATCGAGTCCACTAGTCGTCGAAAAAAGGGGACTCATTCACCAGGGGTCAGAAAACTTGTGAATCGATGGGATGCTCCAAGTATCCAATCATTGGAAAATCATCTCTCTACCTCTCTCTCTACCTCTGGTATTTTCACTTGGGTAAAATCCTTCCGGTACTTTTAAGTATGTACAAATGGGAATTGGAGAGATATCTTCTTCCAATATTCATTTTGGTAGTGGGGTTTGTTTGAAAAGAGTGGCGCAGCCACATATTCCACCATCTCTCCACCAAATGCTTGGCGTTATACCATGGTTTTTGTTGGTCAACACATTCTTTTTTGACCAATTTACCATCAATCTAATCTAGTTAGTTGATTAGCTATATCCCCATGATAAAATCTTACTATATCCCAATTATATCTCAAAAAGCCATCGTATATGCGTCATATATCCTCATTGTGTAGGTGCAAGTAAACATTTAAATTGCATTAGTTCGTTGGATTCCACACAATGACACTGTCCCCACAAAAAACCTGCTTGTTAACATGATTGATTGTAACATCAACCACCCATTTATTGTCATTGTAACACTAACCAACCAATTGTTTCCCACTATATTGCAGTCTATCTGCTTGCTAAACATAGAGTAGCTACGGGAAAATATCCCATTTACAAATAGTTTACCCATAAAAATAGTGATTTTCCATAGCAAACTGTTTCACATCCACCACCTGCCAATTTCCATTCACAGTATCCTAGGTATAGAAAGTAACCCATTTATAAGTTGATTTACCTATTCAAATAGTGATTTTCCTCTCAGGTATCTCTCAATCACCCACCTTCAATGACCTTCTGACTGACGCTCACGGGCACCGCACTGAGGCCGTGTTGCATGTAACAACGCAAGACCTGCGGCTGTTAGAGGTGATGTGGAAATCCCAGCTACACCAAACATCTCACTTGGGATATTTATATATATATATGTATGGATATATATATGGATATATATATATATATGTAAATATATATAAATATATGTATATATGTATGGATATATATATATACATGTATATGTATGTATATATATATATATGGATATATATATATGGATATATATATATGGATATATATATATATGTATATATGTATGGATATATATATATATGGATATATGTATGGATATATGTATGGATATATATATATGGATATATATGTATAAATGGATATATATATATATGGATATATATATATGTAACTGTATATATGTATAAATGTATAAATGTATATATGTATATATGTATATGTGTATATATGTATATGTGTATGTATATATGTATGATATAATATCTGCCCATTTATTCAACTATGTTCATATGAGGAAGCAGAACATGGAGGAATGAAGAGAACATAACTTTCCCAGTTCCCAGTGTCGACCAATTTTCGACAAACTATACTTCCTGCCTAGTCAACAGTTTGCAACATGTGGCAATGACATCCCATTTGTTGTTGGTAAATGCTGATTAGGTCATCTATATGTGGTTGCATAAGCCTTTCACCGATTAAAAACTTGTGGGACATCCATAGCTGGATATCTCATACTTCCCAAAACCTCCACTTCATTGTCGCCCCAGTGGGTCACCTTCTCCAATTCATCCATCCAGCAAAATAGGATACCCCAAAATCCCGTTGTTTATCAGGATAGCAAAATACTGAATAACACATAGCAGTAGAGATTATAAGAGCAAATGCCAGGTCGAAACGGGCAAATACATATCCCTGGTATGTGCCCATATTTAATGATAGTAATCATAGCTTGAAAAATAAGATATCATCATTATAATATGGGAATGATATTATTATATTTTACTAAACATATATGTTATAATCATCATAATGTCAAAGACTAAATATCCCTATGAAATGAAAACACTACGAAGATAAACACATGCCCCAATATCAACTCCATCGCATGACTCACCCTATCAAGACTAATGACGCGAATGTAAGCAGTAATATCAGTAAACAAGATACTCAGAATGATAAATACCAAAAAGCAATATCCAAATTACTGCTTACACTTCGGGGGTTGCATCACATTAAAACTTGCATCCCTACACAAAATCTCCCTCATGAATTCCCTATGCTCTGGATGGTTGATCCACCAGTTGGGTAGATGCAAGATTCAAAATATGGGATTTCCACTATTATAATGGGATGATTATAATATGGAATGATTATAATGGGATGATTCTGATGGAATGATTAGAATGGGCTGATTAAAATGGGATGATTATAATGGGATGATTATAATGGGATGATGATAATGGGATGATTATAATATGGATGATTATAATGGGATGATGATAATATGGATGATTATAATGGGATGGTTATAATGGGATGATTAAAATATGGATGATTATAATGGGATGATTATAATGGGATGATTATAATGGGATGAATATAATACAGAACGGCCCCTCATGGGGGAGTGATTTTTGCTCAAAAAATGGTCAAAAATACTGGTATTTACAGTGTTTTGTGACTAGAAGGGGCTTAAAACGTTATTTTAGAGCAAAAATCACTCCCCCAACATGTTTCCCTTCATGATCATGGCAGGCAGGCCCTTATTGCAACTTCCAGGCCTGATGGTCTACTATACACAAAATCTTAGTATACCATATATCTATGTTTGGTTCTCTCTCACTTCATGGACTTCATCACTTTCATCACCTTCATGGACTTCATAACCTTCATCGCTTTCATGACCTTCATTGATCCTGGTTTCATAGTTTTCTTGCCCTTCACTTTGTTGCAAGCATACGGTTTGGTTGCTCCTTTGCCCTTGTAGACCTTGTACTGGTTGAGGTGGTACGTGTCACTGCAAGCTACCAGATCATTGTGCTGTTTGCAGAACAAGAGTACTGCAAATCGATGCCGAAGGGGACGCATGTCATTCAAGACTTTGCTGTATCCTCTAAACCAAGAAAAGGTTTGCTCAGCTATGGAGGTGTTCAAGTTCTTGATGCGTTTCTTGAGGCGGGTCTTGGATCGGGGGTTGCATGGGCAGTTCTTGGTGTGACCATAAGAGTGGAACCTGTCCAAACTAAAGTACTTCAGCTGCTCCAGTCCTGGTGTCTTGACAGCCGATGGCATGTAGTGGCAGGCTCGGTCCATGACAAGGAGATCAATGTTGGGGTACTGGGGCAAGATTTTCAGCAAGGACTGTGTGACAACTTTGTTTCCTTCAGGTTCATCTTGACTAGTGACTCCAAGGATTCGGCCTGAGACTGGGTCAACCACCATGAACCAACCATGACCATGACCACGTTTTTGATTGCCATCATCACGGGGTCGACCAACGCGATTCTTGTTTGTTGGAGTTTGGTTTCCACACGTTTTCACTAAGACTTTGTGATGACCATCTGCAACCACACCGCTGACTTTCTTGGGGCGCAAGGGAGGTAGGAGATGTTCATGGCAATGAGCATCATATGTCATCAAGGTGCTTTCGTCGATTTCTTTCCCAATAACTATGCTTGTGTGTTTGCCAAGCACTTCCCATTCCAAACCCACCATGTAGTAGAAGAGCCCATCATAGTAGAGTTCTCGGAACTTTGTGTGGAGAGGAGGGGTCTCATCAGCAAGATTGTCGAAGAAGGTTTGTTCATATGCAAAGTGAACTCCCCTACCAGTGCTGCAACATCTAAAGAACAAGTAGGCATGGTACTTCAAGAACCTGATTGTGAAGCCAACCTTCATGTTGATGAACAAAACTTCGTCCAAGGCCATGTCCGAGATCTTGGTTGTGTTGATCAATTGCACATCGCGGTTGCGGAAGTTTGGTCCATAGATCATTTTGCACTGAGGGCACCTTTTTGTTTCTACCACTACCTCATTCCTCCCAATGAGATCGAAGGAGACAGCTGAGATTGTATGATGAGGAGTCGAGGAGCCATTTTCCACGAAGAACCACAGGTACAGAATGACAAGGGACTCGTGTGCATAGGCTTCTCCGACATTTGGGTGGCTGGACGTTTCTTAACAAGCATTGTGAAAGCACCCTACGGAAACTACACCAGGACAAACTGCTACGGAATTAAATACAGAAATTTGCTGAGTTTGCCGCAAGTTGCAATGCACAGTCATGCGTCATACTAGCAAAGCAGGCAACACAGCACACTAGCAGAAAAGAAAAGCTACGCATACGCATTCTATTTTCCTGTGTTTGGGTCGGGAAGTGTTCAGGCATGTAGTGTTCAAAACCGCCGGACTTACATCTGTATACTTTGACCTAAGAAAGCCCACTTAGAAGAGCTCAGGAGGAATCACCACCATCTACACCATAACCATGGTTGAAGACATCCTCTTCATTCTCAATCATTTCCATGCCTGCAATCTCCAAGGGGGATTGGTGGGAGGTTCATCCTCATCTTCAGACACTAGATCAATGAGGCCATAGTTCATTGGTCTGGTTGCGGTTGCGTGAGTTTCCTCCTTGATAGCGGGCAAGGATTCTGGGACCTTTCTTGCCTTCTTGGGAGGGGACATGTCCAAGTCAATGCAAGCACCAGGGATGCCATCACGCAAAGTCTGGCGAAAGAAGGAGCTTTCTCGTTTGATGGCTGGTGCGGGGCCAGATTCTTCAAGATGAACTTGGATAGAAACATTGGTCTTGCCTGAGAAAGGAGAAGTGATGGAAGTTTCTGTGGGCATAGGCGGTTTGTTTTCACCTTTGTTGTCCATGATGCTCCTCATCCAGGCTTCTTCCCACTGAAGATGTTTGTGATGGTCTTCAGAAAGATCACGGTTTCCTTTCCTATAGGCCATGTACTTCACCCCACCAGACCTACGAAGCAAGGACTTGGCATCATTGAGCTTGATACATTCTACACAAACCTCTGCCTCTGTAGCAGGCCTGTAGTAGATGAAACTGTCTGTGATGATGATGATGCAAGTTCGTTTGAGCACAGCCTTGATGTCACTCAAACAAGACCCTTTCATCCAAGCTGGCTCAAGCATCTGCATGAATTGAATGTGGGTGATCACCATGGATCTACCGGATGGTTCGGCGCTAAGATCAACATCATTGGAGATGTAAAGGCGGGGTTGGCCCTGGGGGAACTTTGCAGCACCCCACCGCTCTTTGGTGAGGACTGTGTTTCCTACATCGCAAAAGCCCTTCAACTTTCTCATGGGTTGTTCTGGCAATGACCCATCATCAAAAATGTCTGGACGCTCTGGACGACCAGCCTCACCTCTAAAGAAATCAAATTCACTGGCTTCACGGAATCCTGGGATATGGTTGGATTTCAACTTTCGGATCCAGTACCTAGACATTGCCATAGCAATAGTTCTACCCAAGGGTGTTTTTCCGACATTTGGGACTCCATGCATACCAAGAGCTTTGTCAGTGAAAGAAGGGAAGAGCTTCTCCAAGATCATCAGGACTCCAGGCTCAACATCAACCAAGGTAAGAGGAAAGTCATGAACAGGTAAGGCCAAAACACCATCATTCATGAGGTTGCGCAAGGCCTCTTTGATCAGACGTTCCGGCCATTTGCTAACTGGGCTGTCCTCTGAAATAAACTGCTTTGAGATCCAACGCAACCTTACTAGCGGGTTCCCTTTCAAACAAATGTGGGGTTATAAAGGCGGTTCAAAAACATGAAAGTTGAAAGTGTAGCCTGGTAATTTACCACTTTGAACATCTTGGAACTGATTTTTAACAAGTGTCCTTAGCAACCCGTTTTTTATCGAAAAAACAGTGTCTCCAGGACACTTGTTGTAAGTCAAGAAAAACCAGTTAAGACAAAAAGGCCAAATCCAAAACTAAGTGAAAAATGTCAGTTTAGCTATTGGATAGGTAAGCAACTGTGTGTTGCTGTGGTGGGTGCGGGGACCATGTTTTTCGATGTAGTCGAAGCCTGCATCGATATCATCATCATTAAGCCCAGTGTAGAAGTTCACCTTGCCCTCTGCGCTGTTTCCACCTGCTGGTTGAAGGGAATACATTTGGACTTGAAAACCTCCCATTTTTTCCATCATGTAGTGGAGTGCCTTTTTGGTGTTTTTCGCATTGCCATGCCACATCACTCCATGACATTCACCATAACAAAGGGACTTGACGAAGTCGGTCTTGACAAGACAAGGGAAGATCACATGCTTCAAGACAAAGTGCTTTCGATTCGGAGCAGGCAATGCGACAAGTTGATATTCAAACTGCATACCCGGCGAGTTTTTCAGGCAAAAGGGTTCTGGCAAGTCATGAAACCTACCTTCCACGCAAGCGTTTGTGACCTCATTGCGCTTTGCCTCAGGGAAATCTACCTCACCAATCACATCAAAGACATGCTTGACTTTCGCATCATCCTTCACAATCTCCAAGGGCAAGTCTGATGGTTTTACAACCCCAGGTGGTAACTCCACCACATTAGGTTTGCTCAGACTCCGGAGATACAGCGCATTGGTTGCGTTGAGGGCATGTTCAAGGGAAATTTCGGAGCTATCCATCATAGTTGCTAGTTCTACTACTTCCTATTTCCTAGCTAGCCTTGATTGGAACAGCTGCTCACCAAGGCACTCCGAACGCTGCGGACGTTAAGTCCGAACATTATATTCAAAGTCATTCCGAACTATTCGGAAAGCTTGCCCCAAAAGCGAAGTTAGCTCAATGTTTCCAAAACATTGGCAGGCACCAAAAAACCAAAAAAACCAAAGTGAAAGTTGAGGAAGCATCGACAGGCACCAAAAAAACCAAAAAAACCAAAATTTCCAGGAACTATGGGCCCACTTCTGGGTAGTTGCTGGAAATTTTGTTTTTTTTGGTTTTTTTTGGTGCCTGTGCAGGTTTGGTGCATCTAGTGGTTTGGTTTTTTTGTTTTTTTTGGTGCCTGTCAATGTTTTGTGAAGTCAGAGTCACCAAACCTGCACAGGCACCAAAAAAACCAAAAAAAAACAAACCACTAGATGCACCAAACCTGCACAGGCACCAAAAAAACCAAAAGAATTAAAATTTCCAGGAACTATGGGTCCACTTCTGAGTAGTTGCTGGAATGTTTGTTTTTTTTGGTTTGTTTGGTGCCTGCCGATGTTTGGTGCATCTAGTGGTTTGTTTTTTTTGTTTTTTTTGGTGCCTGTCAATGTTTTGTGAAGTCAGAGTCACCAAACCTGCACAGGCACCAAAAAAAACAAAAAAACCAAACCACTAGATGCACCAAACCTGCACAGGCACCAAAAAAAACAAAAAAACTAAAATTTCCAGGAACTATGGGTCCACTTCTGAGTAGTTGCTGGAATTTTTGTTTTTTTTGTTTTTTTTGGTGCCTGTCGATGTTTGGTGCATCTAGTGGTTTGTTTTTTTTGGTTTTTTTGGTGCCTGCCAATGTTTTTGTATATCTCATGTCAAGATCATGATGAAAAAAGTGTGTTTTACTAGGGTTTTAGACCCTCCAAATGCATAAAACATCGGTATTTACAGTGTTTTATCATCATTTTTAATGAAAATTCACTCCCCCACGGGGTGCCGCCCTCTTATTAATAGGGGTGATGATGAGGGATGATTATAGGGGTATTTGATTATGAGGGGAATTATAATGGGATGATTATAATGGGATGATTATAATGGGATGATTATAATGGAATGATTGTAATGGGATGATTAAAATGGGATGATTATAATGGGATGATGATAATGGGATGATGACAATGGGATGATTATAATGGAGTGATGATAATAGAATGATTATAATGGGATCATGGGATAATTATAATGGGATGATTATAATGGGATGATTAAAATGGGATGATTATAATGGGATGATTATAATATGGATGATTATAATGGGATGATTATAATATGGATGATTAAAATGAGATGATTATAATATGGATGATTAAAATGGGACGATTATAATGGGAATTATAATCGGATGATTATAATGGGATGATTATAATGGGATGATTGTAATGGGGTGATCAAAATGGGATGATTATAACATGGATGATTATAATGGGATGATTATAATGGGATGATCATAATGGGATGATTATAACATGGGTGATTATAATGGGGTGATTATAATGGGATGATTATGATGGGATTATTAAAATGGGATGATTATAATGGGATGATTATAATGGGATGATGATAATGGGATGATTATAATGGGATGATTATAATGGGATGATGATAATGGGATTTCCATTCTTTACAGTGTTGATTTGCAAAAAACTGATGACCTGAGGGTATCACAACCGTGCACCGCAATTGCGGCTGTTTGATACCACGCCATTGTAACGATTATAATACGAGTATGCTGAATATCTACAAAATGCTATACCGTTGACATCAATGTGGGTAACACAATAATAAACAATCCCCAAGTCATCACCATTTTTATAGGTGGTATGTTTACCATTCCCAAATGGGTGGTTTATGACATTGTTTCACCCACATTAATACTATTCGTCTAATATACCCCCTGGTAAACTAACATAGCTATTGAACATGGCCATTCACTTCGTGGAATTAGCCATCAAAAATGGTGATGTTCCATAGTGTTTTGTATGTTTACCAGAGGGCAATGGATTTAATGTGATTTACATAAGCAACAAATATGGGGATATAACAAACCATATCATTCATGTATCTACTGAATTAATCCTATTCTACTACGAAAAAACCATAGTTATGTGAGTTCTCCATTGATTATCCACCATCCACCATCATTAACATGAACTATTATGAACAATTGATCATCATCCACCAGATATCGATACAGTGGATGGGCCAGCGAAATCCTGCATCACCATGATTGGATGGTTGAAAGCCTATTAATCATGGGATGTTTGCCACGCCTAATGGGCTGTTTGCCACCTATCAGCTGGTGCAGGATTTCGATAAACCATCCTGGTTGGTGGTGCAATAACCATCTTGAAAAATATGAGGTTGTCAATGGGAAGGATGACATCCCATATATGAAATGGAAAACATGTTTGAAACCACCAACCAGCATTATTTGATATACCCTCTGGTAAACGTTTACATAACGAACTGGAAAATCACCATTTTGTAGCTGGGGAAATCAACGATTTCTCTATGGCCATGGCTTCAAGTTCGCAAACTGTAAACGTTTACCAGAGGGTATATCCCATTAATAGTCCATTAAATTATTATAAAATTCTTTAAAAAAAATTATAAATTAATGATTTAATCACTATAAATCCCATTAAATCACTATAAACACCGTGGCGCCATCGCGAGCTCCGCGCCTTGTTGCCGAACTTCTGCCGCTCCGCCGAGGCGCCCACCACGGCGAAGCCGTTGGGCGCCGCCAAAAAGTGCCCCACTTTGCCGGCCGCGGAGGCTGTGGCCTGGTGGAAGCCATGGGAAAACCATGGGAAAACCAGGGGAAAACCAGAAGAAAACCATGAATTCAGCTAAAATTCGGATGTTTCGGAAATGTCGAGTTATCATTCGGATTCTTTCTGGAATTATTTTGGAAGTACTGGCCATCCTCATCCGTTTATGGCCACGGTTTTTCTGCCTGAGGTCGCACGCTCGAGATGTCGAGATGTCGCCCAAGATGATGCAACCGCTTCATGGCCCGGCGGCGATCGATGATTTTTCAAGTTATAGATTTATCGAAGATCTATGGTGATTTTTCTTTGTTTATTTTCTTGGATATCTATGTACTTAATTTCTACCTAAGTCAACCATGTCGAATGGGTAATGATTAGGACAGATGATGCAGTTCTTTTTGCGCGGGAATTGCTGGGCCATTGGATGACAACGTGTTGTCGTGTTGGGTTCGCATCTACTTTTGTTGTAACATATCTTTTTCCCTCTGGTAATGTGATACAGTTTGCGACATGGAAATTTTGAAGTCACCATTTCTGATGGGTAAATCATCTATACATCGGTCATTTTCAGCCTTTTTCAGAGCAAGTCTAACTCCTCAAACTGGATCTCACCAGTTGAAAGCTGGAGCCGATCGCGATTCGGACTTGCGGAAGAGCCATGGCTGTGTCGAGAAAAGCCTGGAAAAATCCTCCCATTTGCATCCATTTGTAGAACATTTTACAAGGTGGTGCCCCATACTTAGCTAAGTTGGTGCCAGTAACTCCAATAACTTTGGTTTATGGTAGCTGGTTGGTGGTATACCTACCCCTCTGAAAAATATTAGTCAATGGGAAGGATTCTCCCATATATGAAATGGAAAAAAAACATATTCCACCAATCAGGACTATGGTTTATAAACCAACTTGCAACTGGGGGGCACCACCTTGTAGGGAGGATTATCCCAAGAAAACCCTCATTCCGTGGTGACGTCGTGAGGTGGGGCTAATTACCAGTGGTTAAACTCCGGTAAACGTTTACATAACTATGCAACATCAGCATGAATTTTGCAAACCGGTAAATCATCTACTTCAATGCCATGGCTTCCATAGCTAGCTGTTACATCACTATTGGATATATGGAGGTTTACTAAGAGAGTGTTTTTCCCCCAAAGCATTTAGTGGTTTTCCCATGTCTAACGAACCATTTTGGATGATTAAAATGATTTTGGGGTACCCCGTTTATTAAAATACTAATGATTATCAATAGATCAGTCGTTAACAATGACAAATGATCTATTAAAAAAACAGTTTTAATGACTAAGTGACTAAATTCTAAATCAAAGCTCATCCATGAATCTGGGTAAATGAATCCATTTGGCAACGATTCCCCTGAAAACCATGATGAACCAGGCTTCGGGAGAACAGGCTGAGGGGTCGTGATCAAATTTACCAAAATCTATGGGAATCCCATGATCACCCATTATTAACCATCATTAACCAGATAATAACCATATATTAACCATATATTAACCATTTTCAGTAACTTTGTTAAACTACTGAAGCTTCAAGCCTCTCGGTGATCTCTGTCCTCTTGGGCTTGTGACGCCTGCCTCAGGCCCACTTCGACATGACATTTGTGAGCCCGAAACATCCTAGTCATGGAGTGAAAAATGAGGTGAAACCACAAGGAAATGGTGGATTTGACCAACAAATATTGGTATACTATTGGGTCATGGGAATATAGAATGGGAATATTTCCCAACAATAATTCTGATAAATGAAATAATATCACCACCGTGAGCATCAAGGATTCTTGCCACCAACGGACTGGGATAACGGGATATTTTCACATTTGTTTCTCCATCGATGGTAAACATCACCAACATATGCTCATTGACCCGGCCCTTTTCATCCCGAACAAGGACTTTCAAAAGAAACCAGCAGCTTGTTTTGTCTGCTTGGCAAATCTTGGAGAAGCTCCAATCTTTTCAAAGCACATTCACCATTTCAAAGCATTTCCGGTCTTTCTACTCAGTTTCACGGTTTCATGGTTTAAGAGAAACATCTACAAGAAACCATTTATAATATATATATATTATATACATATACCCTCTGGTTTTTTTTTAACATAGCCATGGAAAATGACCCATTTATAGATGGTTTACCGAACTTAAAAATTCTGATTTTCCATTGCTATCAAATGGTAGAACCAATGGCAATTTCGATGGCCCATAGAGGAAAGAGCGCCCAAGATCCAGGCCAATTTTTATCCAACATCTTTGGAGAAACAAAAAGCGTAACATCAGCAAAAATCCCCATTGTAATGTAATATATATGAAATAGATACATATATAATCATATCTAATTGTATTTTTTTTCCTCCCTGCCCATAGAAGCTTCTCACGCTGCGGCAGTTTCCGCATGAATTCAACAGCCATGTGCTTAGCCGTCATCATGGCCGATAAGTTTGCCAAAAAGCTGGTTGGTCAGTTATGTGCAATAACCATCTTGAAAAATATGAGTTCGTCAGTTGGGAAGGATGATATCCCATATATTATGGAAGAATAAAACAGGCTCCAAACCAGCAACCAGTTATACTATACATCATTTACCCATTGTTTATATCATCATGAAAAACCCTATCTAACTATAGTTGCCATCATTATATCAGTTAGATATCATCAGTTATAAGTATCAAACACCATCATTTATATAATGGCATATCCATTGTTATTATCCATTATAATCCATTATTATCCATCATTAACCACTAATATACATCATTTACCCATTGCAAAAAGATGCTGATTTCCTCCAACATTTCTCCAAAAAAAAGAGCTTGACCAAATCATGCAGAAATCTCATGGGAGAAACCATCTCTGGTTGGTGGTTGAGCCACCTACCCCTGAAAAAATACGACGAATCGTCAGTTGGGGTGATGAAATTCCCAACTTTCTGTTTATGGAAAGAACAATAAATTTCCATGGTTCCAAACCACCAAGCAGATCTATACTCCCATCATACTATGATTCCCATTGTGATTCTCACATCTATAAACCATCTATAAACAACAATGGTTAATATGGTACTGGGCATACCTCGAACCCTCATGGTCTCCCAGGTGCGTCGGTATCGTCGAACGCGGTATCGAACGCCGCTCCATCTCGGGCGCCTCGCAGCATCCGCATGGCGACGGGTAAACATACCAAGAATGGTGGGAAAACCATGGGAAATCAATGGAAAACCAATGGAAAACCAATGGTTTCCATAGGAAAATTGCGGAACATCCCATTGGTTTCCGGAAAATTATGAAAGAAATAGTGGATAAACACCACATCTATCTTAGTTTACCGGTGATTCAGCAACAGAGATGGCATCAAACGTGGCTGGAAAATTCTGGAACTAGAGGCTTTAACCAGCAACCATCGAACTAAATTATAAGGAATAGAGAATTTCCCAGCAAGCCATCGTTGATTTTCCGAATCACTGTGACCAGTATGGGATCATCATTTTGATGGTATTCAACGATGGCTTGCTGGAAAATGACCCATTTAGTTTGATGAATGGCTTCCTGTTCAAACTCCATGGCTGCGGGGATTTCACATCTAGCTTGATTGAGGCTATTCATGCATCAAAATTGTTAATAAACAGTAATTAAGCCTCCTTTGGTATTTGACTGTATTTGATGGGTGCGATAAGACCAATTCTGTGAGTGATGCTGGCACCAATTCTTGAGGTGTCTTGAGAACAGTTTTCAATTCCGTGGGGCAGTGATATGCGCGTTTTTATTCCATGGCTGGGAATTTTAGACATTATACGGGGTGGGGCCGCTCAGTTATGTTTGTTGATTTACAATATATATAGGCCCCATCAACTATAGTTGTATCCCCCAAAAACCCGAGTTAGCCTCATTATCAACCAAATTAGCTATCTAAGAAGGCCCCGCCTTGTATCATTGTTGTGGGTTTATTTGGTTCTAAGCGCAGATGGTCTACTCACCAAATTTGTGGGTCATCTGCACGTGGGTAGATGGCCAATCTTGGATACCCTGAGGTACCCTGCAACAATTTTCTTTCTGGCTGGTTGTTCCTAATTGAAGCGGCACATGTGAACGGATTCAACTATCCAACTATCTAAGGTTGACCCGGACCTATAGTAAGCCCCAAAGAGATTGAAACAGCAGTATATTCGCATTATTTTGCCGGGGTTTTACCTTTTTTTCTCGGTCAACAGTCTGCTGATGTGTGAAATCATGACACGTTATCTGCTGCCTCAAAAAAAATCGCTGGTAGCCGCCAAATCCCTTGGAAGAGAATTGCCGCCATGATATCCTGGATCTGGATCTGCGTTGAAAGAATCGTCTGCCAATTTTGCCCCATGAGTTGATGGTCAAAATGGTCACCAAATTCACCGACATCGGCACGACATGACTTCTGGGTTCCCAAGCTGCGGGAGCTTTTGGCTCTGACAGGCTCCTGGCGTCGAGCTAGTTGACTGGATAAGACACAGTAGGTGCAACAGTACAACATGTTGAAACAATTTTAAACACCTCTACTTGAACTTGATGAAATCATATTATATAAATCTGATTCAACTTGGTATGAAACAGTTTTTTTAACTCACGAGATTGGGTTGTCAGGGGAAGGTCATGCTTCTGTCAAAGCCTTTTGATATGTTTTTCCATCTGAAATCTCCTGAGATGCGCCTGTCGACCTGACAGGATAGCCAGATCCAGTACGACCAAAGTGTCCTTTGGGGAGTCAATCTTTATTCTGGTGAGAATGCAAAGTTATTCCTAAAATCTAACATATATCATCATATATCTTGGATTGCATCCAAGTTTAAGAATTACTTGGATTTGCGTAAGGGCCTTAACAAAAATACTGCTCCTGAAATGGTGAATTTCCCGAAATGGCCTGCTTCCCACCCCAATCCCGACGCCAGGGCATGCCACCATGCCACGCTTCCAATTTCCCGGAAGAACGAAGGTCACAGGGCCAGTTCTTTGCCCAAAAAGACGTGGAAACACCTGACTTTCCGGCATGGTCCCGTCCGTTCGTTTCCAACGCTATTCAGAAACACCTGATTTTCTCAACGTTTCACTGTGGGAGGATCCGGGCAACTTGACAAGGTGCCACTTCATCATCCTCCGCCTTGTGCCCTTCACGGCATCATTGGATGGCTGCGGCTGCCAACAACACGAATCCCAGCTGTAATCGCGACCAAGCTGGGCAGTCCATCGAAAAATCCCCCTCATAACAGGTTAATGTCAACCCCGGATTTTGCTAAACCATGGTTTATTAATTAGGGGGTACTCCTCCAATAGTCATAATATGATACTTAAATGGTACCCTCCCAATTAACCAGCCTAAGGGTTTATTAACCCAGGGTTGACATTAATCGCCTTAAAGAAACCCAGGATTGGCTACAGGCCCGGCCTGTCAGCGCTCCGGGTCTCTCTCCTGAAGCTCCGTAAACAGCGGACCCAACAGTCTTGTGGTTCTTGCAAGGTGGTGTCCAACATTTAACCATCAAAAATGCTGATTTCATAGGATAATCATGGGACAAAAGAAGAACAAATATGGAACCTATGGAACGGTGGTGGTCCCTGAGTGACGTGAACGTTGGTTTACAAAGCCGAATAGTCTCATATATATATATGTACATATGTATACACATATTATTTATATATACATATGATATTTACCTCTGCCATAAACCATCAAATTCATCGATCGGCAAATTTGCAGCACCAGCTTATGGAAAACATCAACAATTTTTAATTTTGGAGGTAGCAGTACGGTGTCATCAAACGTGGCTGGGAAATCCTCGACATTTGGCGGTTTATAGCTGGGAAAAACGTGTATCAATGGGAAATGTTCCATTGCCATGTGTGCTTCATATTGGCTATACATTGGGGGCCAGTCCTCCATTTTCAAACACAGCCTATCATCTTACTGGTTAGTTATATCCCAAAAAATATCCCTAACATATCCCATGAAACCCCATAAAACATGGCCACATTCTTTCAACTGCATAGTTTTTGAAGCCGGACTCATCACATCTCTGCCGTTGTTCTGACCGCTTCAAGGATGGGATCGGGTTGTGATCTGGACGAGACTTGGCCTTGGGATGATGCCAAAAATCAGGTTTCAGCTGCCGCAGCTGCGTAGTGAAGCTGAGCAAAAGATATCTGGTTGGTGGTTTCAACCCTACCCCTCTGAAAAATGATGGAGCTCGTTAGTTGGGATGATGAAATTCCCAACTGAATGGAATGTCATAAAATGCATGTTCCAAACCACCAACCAGATTATATTATATCATGTAATATCCATTATTATTATCCATCATTAACCATTCTTAACCATTATTAACCACTATTATATACAATTACCGGTATATGTGAAAAACCATCAATAAATGATGGGTTTTCCCTGGTATCTTCCTTCTGGTCCATTAGCAGCAAAGCTGGGTGCCCCCACGGTGTTCGGGCAGAAAGTGGCCTGAAAAGGAAGATTTCATGACATGTCCAACACCTGAAGTGAGAAATGCTTGCGCCGTATTCGCATTAAGCCAGAACGGTCATGAAACAATCGCCCATGCCGCGGTCTCGCAATCCGAGACGCTTGTGATTTCATGACTGGTCGACTGGAACAGCATCGCTGAAAAGGTGTTTCCTTAAAGGGCAAAAAACTTCGGTCAAACATAGCAGACATCTCCCATAAGGTGGTGCCCCAGTGATGTGAACGTTGCTTGATGAGCCCCATTAACAGTATAGATATATTATATATCTACCATAG